>OY987263.1:27733890-27822617 GCA_963920665.1 Straminergon stramineum | reverse complement strand
AAATGGATTTTTGTTTTCTTGAAACTAAAATTTGGTATGCTTGATAGGGATTGTATAAGAATGGAATGTTAATTATTCAAGACAAAAATGCCAATTGTATTCTATGTTGTGCAAAAGAATTGAATGACATTATATGGTGTCCATAACGTGGTTGCTTGGGAATGTATAGTACCTCGCTAAAAAGAATGTCGATTAATAGAAATGTTGCCCAGTGTGACGTTTCATTAAAGACTAAATGTCTATTGTAGCATGCTTTTGTGATTCAAAATCAATTTTTGAGTCACAGAAAACATATTTGTTCATTAAGGAAATAAGGCCATGTTCCATTTAACAAGATTTCTTTTTTACATGCAATATGATGTATATATATTTTACTACTAAAAAAGTATATAAGAATCAACAAATTTTGTTCAAATTAATTCTTTTTTGTTGATTAGAACACTTTAGACAATTCAAAATGTATAGATTTGAGTCTTTTTCTACTAGACTGATTAAAGAATGATGACTTTACAAGTCCATTCCTAGCTACTTGAATGATTCTACAATATGTTTGGAATTGACCTTTCTACCTTACTTTCCATAACATGACTTAGGTTCCTCATGACATCTAATGCCATGGTGTTCTTTCTTTTCAACCCTTCAATTGAATACTCATGGTTGAATGGTGAAATCCAAGCATTGAAATTAAATATACCATATAATGTGAAAATATAACTTTAATATAGTCCATAGAAATAACATACTTTTCTACTACTACCACTTGATATATATTTTTTTTCATACCAAGATCCTATTTTCATACTGACACTCAATTCAACCTTTAGATGCTTATAGAAACTTGTAAAACCTTTGAATTAAGAATAAATGATAAATAGCATCAATATTCTTATGCCAAATGTATTATGTCCATTCCAAAGCTATTGACAGATGAATGCAACTCGTGAATCCTATGTAGAAATTGGTGCATTAGCAATTCTATAAGCAAATCCTTGAATTTGATTAGTTTATCATGCAATAGGAGCATGAACTATTACTTAATCAAAATGCTAAGACATAATTATTTATAATGTATATACAAATATTTATTCCTTAATAAAATCCCTTTATTGTTCATCCAGTTGGTTGTAAACTATGTTACTAGTATATATATAATTAATTAATTTTTTTATGTCGTCCCTCTAGGATACTATATAGTGAAGATATCACTTTGGGTACTAGAGTCAAATCTATTAAGAAAATTACCACCATCACATGGAAAATCTATCTCACCAAATGTCTCATGATGGGCTCTACAAATCTCTTTGTTGATTCCAATTGCCAAGTCCCCACTATGAAGCGGAATATCCGACACACTCAACAATATGTGGGTTACTATTCATATCCCCATTATTGTTTGTCTAATGAATTGTTGAAATGGTAAGATCTCAATAGTGAATCTCAAATGTGTGTATGTGTGGGGCACGGAAAGGGGATGAACAACACTGAAGGATTCTGTGCCAAATTCAATTTTTGGAGGGGCCACTTCAGAATTTTATCCTTGGCGACGTGTGAGGGTTGGGGAGCATTTTCAGCCCAGGCATGCCAATAGCCTAAGCGACCAGCTCTTTAGTGTGACAGCGCAAGTTAGTGCTCTAAGATGGAAATCTTATCACTTTGAAGGAGTAACTTGTATTTGTAATTTCAAAGTGGGAAGTTAAGACCCTCGTCGGTATCAGTAGACGACTCCATTTCCATCCCAAGATCATTGAACTTAGACATTTAGCAAATCATGCTTACAACACTTGACAACAAGTTCAACCTAAACTGTGTATAAACAGACGATTGAATTGCTGCTAGTTTTGGGGGTCAGACATAGGTCCGAGCCTAGAATTTCAATCGTTACATTGCTGCAAAAATTTCATTTCTTTGCTGTTCAAAATTGTGATATACAGCTGCACGAAGCTCTAAAAACTAGGGCTGACATAGATTTTGGTTTCCAGGCGCCCTCTGGAAAACCCCGCCTATGTAGTGATCGATTTTCCTCCATAATAATAGAACTGCCGTTCTCATGTCATTAGTATGTATCCTCTACCTCTAGTTTCTATTAATTCCGATGTGACTCCTGCACACATAAACGGTGTTTATCCCATTCAAGATGACTAGATCTCGCTGCTACCCAACCTAATTAACAACTTCAATTTCGTTAAATTGGGGGAATTCCACACCCTGGCGACCTGAAATGAAAACCTATTCCGATCCTAGATTTTGAATCTTTCTGTAGATGAATTTCGCAATTATTGGAGCCCAGAATCTCGCCAATTTAACGAAATTGACGATTAATTCACACTTGCGATCAGACGTTCGCAGAAGAGCCTGTTCATTAATCCAGTCAGAATTGAATGACATATCGCACTCACTTCTCTCTAAAAGCTTTTTGAATGTTCGGCGTCCACAACTTGGAAATTCCATTCAATGTACAGTACCCTGCCAAAAAGATTGTCGTCCACGAGTTCACCCATCACTGCAACTGGAGGGACGGCATTCTTTTGGCAGGGTACTGTACAACTTCCAAGACTACCTGTTAGCTGTGTTAAATTGCTGAATATACTGATGGATGCGGAAAGATATCCTCTGAGTAGCTTCGTATCTCTCAACTGAGTCGCAGACATACGAGCGCCTAGCACGAGATTCAAGTTCAGTGGAAGCAACACATTGTTGAATCAAGCTGCACCTGGCATTTCTAAAAACACATGCATACATAACAAATTTGTTTCCACACAATCAATACATTGATAAATTCCAAAAGATCGAAGCTGCTTTAACTCCAACCAAATTTTTTTCATTTCTCTGAAATGTGAACACAAATCACACGTCCCAGAACTTATTTGAGCTGACACAGCTAGATTCACTACACGCCCTCTATCTCGAGGCTTATTTCGGTTTCCAGGCCGAATTCAAAAACTAGTCAATCATCAAGCATTAATTCCTGAGCTCCTCGCACGGCTCTACTACACTCTCCCCCCCCAGCAGCAAAAATTGTGCTTCTGGAAAGAACTCCCCATCTCTTCTCCGATCCATCACAATTTTCTAGCCACAAATATATTTATTCAAGTAATACCGACACTCTGCGTCCCGAATCAAATGCCTGCCGTAGGTCCCGGAGCTTCAACTGGCGCGTAAGTGGGAGCGTAAACAGGCGAACCCTCAGGAGGAGCAGAATACGGAGCTGGCACTGGCTCATAGCCTGTGGAAGGCGCAGGAGCAGGCGAGCTCTGAGCGCTCACTTGCACCGACGCCGACATGCACACACACAGCATCACCACCACCATCACTGCCACCATCTGCTGCTGCTTCGCCATTCTGTAATAAATAATACAAACCGGTGTGGCTACTAGCCCCAACCTCAGCTCTGTCGATCACTGCAGAATGACGAATTCCCCTACCACAGTCTGTAATGAATACAATATTTCAAACAACAACTCCAAGCTCACTGTACCAGCTAGATCGAATTGATCGAGTCACTGAAACCTGCTCTTGTTCCGGCCGGTGCTATCACTTGATCTACTCTAGAGAGCGTGATGTAGTGAAGGTGAATGTCGATGGGAGTTCGGGAGGTGAGAGTGGAGTTTGTGAGATGGGAAGGGATATGTAATGCCTGGCCACTGGAAGGTATATAAATAGTGTGGCCTACAATCATGTAATTTTGTAGCTCGCCGTTCACTTCGAGGTGAGCATCATCTGAGCCCATTCAATCATGCTATCCTGAGTGAGGCATGTGATACAGTTGCAGCCTTGACACAATTTTAACGTGTTACGGGTGGACTTCAGTTCACCTGGCCAGTGGCCATTGCCTGGGGTCTCTAAATAGGAAGTTGGAGATAGTCGTTGTACAGTATAATAACCAGGCAATGGTACTTCCCATGCTGGGAAGGTATTATTGTATTATGCATTGCTAGATGTACCTGGGAGCCATATAAAACAATTTTGTTCATTGTAGGATGCAACAGGGACCCTTGCTTCATTGGTAAACAATGGTATGATATGCTATTAATTTTATTAATAAAATGTCAATTTCCAGAAACATAGTAGACAAAAATAAAAAATAATGTGGTTGTGGGATAACTAGAAGTAAAGATAATCCCATGTATTTACCAGGTGATAAACAAGTTTTAATAAATCTTGTTTAGCCTTTGAAGTGATTATTGTTTCCTAAAAGTTTTATTTTCTATATTAATTCTTTCTTTCATTACAACCACAAGAACTTCAAAAGAGATAAAAGAAAGAAAAACATTATTCATTATTCAACAATTAAGTTAGGGTATTATTTGAGCTAATGCAACAAGAAATAATTTAAGCAAAATAAACCCAATGCTATTCTTCTTTTTGTGCAATTCCATGACTCATATTCCTAGCTAGGGTGAACTAACCTCTCGCTCAACCCCTTCTGAAAACGCTGAAATTTTTTATTTTCCATGCGTGATAAGATTTTCAAATTTTGAATTCATAATTGCAATCAAAGGCCTCACATTAGCTAGGAAAGGTATACAAGATAAATTAATCAAGCACAAAGTAGAATTTTATTTTTTACTTGCACCCTTGAAATGACTTGGAGGGGCCAAAAGAGGCTTGAGGGGGGCCAGTTCTCACCATCCATACCTCTCTATCTCCTAGGTATGCAACACCTATATTATATGGGCCTAGTTATAATTACTTATAATGCATTTTAGTCCAATCTCAAAGGATTTAATTTGTTTGAATGTAGAAAACTCTTCTAGCCCTCTTAGCAAGGAATCCAAAAATATGATCAATTTCATTAAAATGGTAGTATTCAAATGCCATTTTTCAGACCGTGCTGTCTGAATTGTAAAAGGAACATCTAAGACTGTTATAGATTTCGGAGATTTCGGACACTTATAGATTTTGACAATCTAGAAACAATCTAGATTTCAAAATACGTGGTCTAAACTATCTATGACATTTTAGATTTTAGACATTTAGGACAGATCTAGATTTTCAATATCTAGGACTAGTTTAGATTTCAAACCATGCCAAAGTAGTGAAATGGACCATCAGTTTACTAGAATACCACCATTTTAATGAAATTGACTATAAATGTAATTATATACATGAAATGAATATTCTTTGAGGACAATAATAGCATTAAAAAACTAATTATATGAGTTTTTTTAATACATGTGTTGTGGAACAAGCTACCCGACTTTGAGGACTTTTTAATAAAAATTTAAGATTTTTTTATTACAAATAAAATACTATGAATGAATTTTAATTTTAATTCAAGGGAACTTCTTGTATAGCTTTTTGAAAATTATGCATAAGTATTTTAATTCTTCATATATATTGTGAATTTTTTCTAATCAATATGTAACCCAACATTTTCTACATTTAATTTTTTTTAAATTTGGTCTTCACCTAAATTTTTGGTCTTTTTAATTTGATATAATTTTTACAAAAGCCGTCCTCTAAGCCATTTTAATGCTAACGACCCTAACATACATTTCAAGAGTTGTGTACCCGGGCTCTATCTCTCTCTCAACTCCATTTAATGGATATTTTGTTGAAAACGTCGGTATTCCACAAACTTGGCACTTTGCAGTTCAGACTGTGCAGTCTGAAATCTGTACCTCTCCTAGAAAATAAATGGAAAAATGGTGTGTGAATACTGCCATTTTAACGAAATATCTGTTATTTCTAGTTTTTGCATTTCTTTCTGGAGTTCTTAATTTGGTCAACTTGTCGATGTGTTAATGTGGACAATCGCCCTAAAGGTTTGACCTTCTGGTTGAATTTCCAACACACACAACAATGACTAAATATTCTGCCCGTCTTTCAAGTTGACTGAGTGGCGAATATCGAGAGCTGCCTGGCGAATAATGGTAACTTCAGTTATGTCCCAACTCCCAAACTTCTGAAAATCCAAGGAATACGCTACTTCCCAGAAGTGAGTGGGTTTATCGATCATAACTCCAAATAAAACTTGAGTTCCAGACTGAGCACTTCCCGTAACTTTCAAAAAGAAAGTCAAGCATCACAATTATTGACAGTCTAATGATTTCAACTGAACTCCGTCTAATAAGTTATCTGCATCAGTCGGTTAACCATTAGCAATAGCCCTTGGTATGCAACTTACAGTCTGTAATTCCGCATAGCCATTGAAAGGCGAGTCACATGCATGCACAACGAATCTCCACCTTCAGTCGCCTGCAGAAATAGTATCATAATAATAATCTGTTTAAATTCACTTATTGGAAGAGAAGAGAAGACTGAGAAAAGCAGTTTGAATCGTCTCCCCGAATACAGCACTCTTGTAGCGAAATGCGTGTAATCATTGGCGAGTCCGTCACTTACTTTGCCCAGGTGGGGTGCATGCTAGCTACAGTAAGCTTATCTTAGCCTAGCCCATGAATACTTCAGTTGTCAAGGATTTGCGGCACACTTGGTTGACAATAATGGGTTCGGTGCCCAGGAGTCAGGGACGCATGCCAAGTCCGGGCTCTATATCGAGCGTGCTCCCCGAAACGTGTTTTACAAGATTCAGAGAATAGTAGATGTTTCTTGCAAAATGTTGAAGTGGAGGACATTGAAATTAGGGTTATCATGGTGTAGATTAACCCCTAAAGGACGGACCTACAACCACTGATTCAGAGCCTCGTTGCTTATCACTTAGTTTGTTGCCAGTTTGGAATAGATATGGATGAAAAAATTTATGTTTATTTTTCAGAGATGATATTACATGTCTTCTCTACTTCACAAAAAAAATTAGATTTTTTTGAGGAAAATTGATTTTTGTGAGAATTTTTGAAAAAGAATGAAGAAAAAATCGTATTAAATAGAAAATTATTTCAAAAAATCTGAAAATTCCACCATGTGTGTAAATTACAGTGACAAACATCATGGTGTAAACTCAATTTCCATGTCATTCTATAATTAGAATACAATGGATATTGAAAATACATTCATAGTTCAAACTACAATAAAATATTCAATATTATGAATTTTTCCAAAATTCGAGTTGGAGTAGAAACTAGAGCAGATGAAATTCATTTCGTTAGTTGGTCTCAAACTCAAAAAATATCATTTTTTTGGAGAAATTTCAGATTTAGAGCAAGGAGCAACAACTCCTCAAAATACACTAAAATAGCAAATTTTGGCATCTGTCTTTTTAACTTACTTCTCAACTACATGAAAACAAACTCTAGTTAAACAAAAAATTCAATTGGATACTCTTTGTAACTCAACATCAAAGGTCAACAACAAAAAAGGGATGAAAAAAATGCTTTTAATCTCTTCATAGGACCCTAGATTGTCATCCAAACGCCACATAATGGCTCTAGCAGCAGTCCAGGGTTAACTAATTCAAGGTTCATTGCTTAGAGCACTCGCATCCTGCCTTGGCAAAAATGATGCATCAAAGGGGTTTGGGAAGGCCTTTGCAATGGAATGGGCTGGGGTAAACCAATCCCTTCACTTGTATGACAAAATTTGCAAATTTTGGATTTATAATTGCAATCAGATACCCTAAATTAGCTACACTGAATAGGGATATTAAGGGGACCAAAAAATTAAAGGGATTGATTCTAGAAAACTATAGATGTTTGAAACATGATGTGCATCCCCCAGACATTCCAATAACCATTGATGTACAATAAAGGTAGATATTTATTTAGTGTGGAATGTCGATTAATTAATATGGGTCCCCTTAATACCCTATTCAGTGTAGAAGAAGTATAGAAGATAAATTAATCAAGTACAAAATAGGGGGTCTTTTTTTACATGCAATCTTGGAATGACTTCAAAAGGACAGGGAGCGGGGGGGGGGGGGCGGTTCACCCCAGCCTTTGCAATGCAAGTGATTGAGGGCTAAACAATTCCCCTCATTGTAGCACATTTCTTTTTGCCTGCAAGAACATTGAGTTAACTACTTCCAACATATCATCCATTCTTGTCTAGGCTCTTAAGCAAGCCCGAGGCACTTTGGGGCACCAGAATCTACTACTAGGCAGAACAGAGTAGAGAGGGAGTCTAGATCCTCATGGATCCACAGGCTTGTGCCAATAGAGAAGGTTCTCAACTATTGAATGGTTGGGCCATTTTATGGAGAACTGGATGTTTAACCCCTATAGGACCGAGGCACATTTTGGGCAGAAATTGTCAAAAACTGTCACTTTTTAGGGTAGCAAGAAAAAAATGAAAAGAAAAAAGTTTTTTTTTCAAAATTCAACCGTACAAATTTGAACTAGACTTCTTTGAGAACATGTGGAAAATTTTTTAGAAACTTTGACGGCACGGATTGAAAGATTATAACATTTGAAGTCACGTGAAAAAGTTTTTTTTCCAACCTTGTCCAATATATCCTACAAACTTTAACTCCTTCTAGAATGAGATTCTTACACTAAATAGGGTTATTTTTTTTACATTTGCATCTTGAATCATGCAAGCTACACACCCGCCAAATTTCAAAATCACAGGAAGAGTTTTTAACATACTGCCTGAGCTGCCCGGAAAGTTCAGGGCAGCATAACTTTTGATCCAGGCACCCAATCGGAAAAAAGATTAGATTTTTAGGACGGGAATGCATAGTTATACATTGTATCCAAATTTCATGAACATCCGACTAAAAATGACTTCTTAGGAGCCTACCCGAGATTTCTTGCGTACACAAAACAGACACTTGGTCCTTTAGGGGTTAAGTTTTCATTGGAAGAGTAATGGTTGGGCATTGATTTCTACAAGGGCTTGTTGAGAGTTGTTGAAGTTTTGTCCAACACACCTAGGTGTGTGTGGTATTATAATTCTTTATTATTATATTTGAATGCTAAATTTTGAATTCTAACTAAATTTAGCTATAATTTGTCTCTATATTTGGTTGATGACATGGTTTTCCATAGTCATACTAGTGGCATTTTTGATAGCAAAATTATTTTGTTTGTTCTAATTTTCATTAAAATAAAATTTTACAATGACGATAGTTTTGTAAGAGATAGTAATGGGTGATTGCAAGAAAGACCAATACTATTTTGCGTCACATTTGGAATAATGGAGTTGTTATGTGCTATAACTTCTAAATTCTGAACTCAATTAGCTTGAAATTTTTATTGGAGGTGGATAACTTGATAGTAATTAGATCACTTATTTTTCATCAATTTTCAAAAATCAATTTATAATTAAATTTTAATTTAGCTAATTTGTCACACTTTGCAATTTATGGGTTTTTAGTACTAGGGAGTACCCAAAATTAATGATGTAGAGATGAAATTTTTGTGGTCTATTTCCACACCAGTCAAGCACGTGCCTACCAAAGATCACTTAAAAAAATATTATTTTATGTCCTCTACGTTCAAGCAAACAAGTCTCCCTTGCGAGCGTAGTTCTAAACATTGAAAATGGTTTCAAGATCATTCTCTTAGTGAAATCTCTTCAACATGAAGTCTTCCCAAATGGCCAATTTTTAGTTTCTTTGAAAATTGTTTTCCCTATTTTTTACAAATTAAAATGTGAAAGTACCTATTTTCATGAGATTTTGCACTTTTCTAGTTCTCCTACTTAGAGAATTTTTCTATGTTTTTCCTTCCTAGGGTACTTTCTTCTTAAAGGTGTATACATTAAACACATTTTTTACATTTTTTTTAAATTATTTTTTTAATTATGTAGTACTCCTGAAAAAATCATGAGTATTGTGGGAAGTGCTACAAAAACCGGATGATCTTTCTTGCAATGACCCTAATTTTGAGTCTTCACTAATAGGATAAATCAATGTAGGTATTTGATTAATTACCATTTTAATGATGGGCATGACTAACAATCTAGCTTATATGAGAAATTGACTAATTCATAACACTCTTGATTAAGTTATTATAGCTTATGGTTAACTTTGTTGATATAACATTTGTCAAACTACCATACAATTGGTTGTTGGCTTCCTACTCTTTTTCAAAATTAGTCTAAAGTTAAGGAATAAACAAAAACTAATTGCGTTGATCTTTAACCCCCAAAAGTCTAGAATCATCTTTAGAATTGACAATTTGAGAAAAATCATCGTAAAGTTCAATTTGGAAGCATATTTTGGAATTGAGATAAAAATAAAAGTTGTAGATTTTGATTTGTAAATTTCATTTGTGTCATGCCCCTATCTCCTTGGGTTGCCCGAAATGCCTTAGTGAGCAAGCTGGACCTTGGGGTTGACTTCCCAAGCCTTGCAATAGGCTAAGAAGGGAGAAATAAGAGACTCTTGAGCAAATAGGGCACAATATCACCTTGGTTAAGAAGAGCATAGTAGCATGTCATACATGCTTGGAAATCTCTTGAGAAGATGCTTCTAACCTTCCAAAGAACGTGTAATTTGAACTAGTAGGCTAGAAGTTTTGGCTGTTCAAAGTTGGGGGTGTCCTAGTGGTGCCGAGACACTCAAAGGCTAGGTGTGAGGGGTTCCTAAAGAATCCCTCCACAAAGAATGGCATGGATCATATCATTGGAAAGCTACAAAGACAAGGAACCTAGAATACGAAGCATTACAAGGTTCTAAGACATGAGCCAAAAGTTATGGCCAAGAGAAGGGTCGTAGTAAAGGCATGACGTCACTCCCGATGAACCCGAATCTTTGGAGGGCTATAACTTTGTAGGAACTTGTCCAAATGGGACAATTGAGTAGTCCATTGGCATCTACTTGTCGTGTAGATATCCAAAATGGGATCGCACGTGGGATTTGAAGACCTAACCGCAAAATTACGCTGTTTGGAAGTTCAGGTGTCCAAATGGAGTTAGAACTAGGGGATTTCGATTGGAAACAGGTGGTCTTCCAAAATCCAAGGGGTTTTGGCAAGTACCTTCGACCCACAAAGGGGGACGATATGTTGAATACCACAAAAAGTACTATAGGAGGGGTTGGTCTCCTTCCTCCCTCCCTCTTGGGGCCTTGGTGAATCCTGGTGACTTGTAGGTGGTGATGCAACTTCACCATTGGCTTCAAGGCTCTATGGGACACTTGTGTGTGTGTGTCTTGGGGCACTGGTTGGTTGGAGTCCCACTCCTTGCTAAGCCTTTGGCAATGTGTCCTGAGTTGTGAGTCCCTGTTGGTGTTGATGTAAGAGTAGCAAGTATACAATAGGCCTAGTATGAAGTGGGGTGACAAGCAAGGGCGGTTATGACCGTGGTGAGTAGTGCCACCATGAGTCCTAGTACAGTAAGATGGAAGTTCCACCCCATATCATCAAGTGCCATGCCAAGTGCCATGAGTGGAGTGCGTGCTAGTAGTCCTAGGGACTGGAACTTAAGAATGTGAGCTGGAAATGAGAACCAATGTCATGAGTGTGTGGCATGTGCAGTGTTAATAAGTTGGGCCTAAGTGATACTAGAATTGGAGCGTGGTGAGCCTTGAAAGTTGTGAAGGGCTCTTGAAGTCTGTTTTGAGTTGTAAGGTGTTACTAGGGTCACGACAATTTGTATGGTTAGATTCACTAGTAGTATCACCAATTTTTTCTTATAAATTTTGAAAGAGAAATTCCAAAATTCCTTTAAACAAAATATTGTCATTTTTTGAGTATAATTTGTTAGAATAGATTTGAAATGAGATTCTCTTCACATAGTGATATTTTGAAAATTTTGTGTCCTTCAAATCTATGACCTCATTTTGGCAAATCTAGTTTTGAACTAAAGCCAATGCAATTTGACTACTTGACATACTTACACATTTGTAATTTTAGAAAAAATGTACTCTAGTAACACCAATCCAACTTTCAAATAGGACAACAACTTAATAAAGTATCTCCACAAATTAGAATAACTTTCATCCAAGTAGTTCAAAGGATGAAACTTGAATTTCAATTTGTTCATCGTCTAGAAAATGGACGTCATAGCACTTAAGGGTTAAAAGGACATTTTGGATCTTGGAGAGATTGTCCAAAAATGATTTTCAAAATCTTTATGACATTTGCATCTTGAAAACTTGCTTACAAGGCCAATCAATGATGAGATTCCACCTTCCACAAGGCAATGGCAAACTCATCTACAATTCAAAAATTTTGATATACTTTCCAATGCAAGAATGACACATTCAAATTGTCACTATAAAAAACCCACGTTTTTTTAACATTGGACAAAAAACGTGGCATGTTTTTTCTAACATAAGAATGTCTAAGACTCTGAGGCAATGGATGGAAGAATTATGGTGGACATCCCACACATCATGTGGTGTTAGTAGGAAAACAACATGATGCTACAGAAAGGTGAATGTTTTGTGAGACATCTAATAAAATGTAGGCACTTTTTTTGCAATGTCCAAAATAACCTATTAGTGCCATGTCAGCTAGGATTCAAATTTTGACTTAGGGTAAATATCCAAAGGTTGCTTGGGGCTGAGGTAAAAGGCTGACCAAATGTGAAAAAATAGAGCAAGGGCAACCATATAGTATAATTTTGCAAAAAAAAAGGTAGCAATTGCAAGTTCAGGTCAATGAGGTGGCAATTGAGTGACATGGCATGCAATGAGGATGATTTGGCATGCCATGTCATCACATTTAAACACCATCTAAGAATTCTAACACTATTTTTTTATGTCATTTGTGACATCAACTAAGACATCAACAAAAACATCTAGATGTTTTTTGCAACATCAACTCAAACATCTAGATGTTTTTGATACGTCAATTGAGACAACATAGTATTTATTACAATGCTCATGAATGAAATTCAACTTTTAATAAAATTTTGATGTTTACACATTCCATATGGTTTGTCTTCCTCCTACCACCCTACTTGTATATATACCTTATCTTCTCATGTCAATATACTCACAATAAGTGGCACTTTCAACCATGTGACATATTTGCCACATATGGTATATTGTATATGGAGTATTGTATATAGTGTATAATGTATGGTATTCAATATATGGTGTACAATGTTTGGTGTATTTCAAATGGTATATTGTGTATGGCACACATTCAAGTAGACATTACAAAAAACATCCGGTCGTCTTAGTGGAAATTTCAAAAATTGAGACAAACACATTAGATAGATTCTCGAAGATATTGTCCGTGATGTTTTCATGTCTCCGTGGACATGCCATAACACGTGGTGGATGCTACATGATGTTCCAAAAATTAACCTCATGTCACTATTGACATTAGAAAAAACATGTGCATGTCACAGTAGACATCCAAATTGACACAACCCAGGGCACAACACACCAATGACATCAACTAGGGCTTGGATGAAAAAATTGATGACATGGCACTGTCTGCTTCGTCAGTGTTGATGTGGAGGCAAGGTGGTAGCCACATGGCAACCTCTCATGACCTACTCAAATCATGTTTTTTGTGATGTCTTCAAAAATTTGCTTTAAATCAAACCATTTTTTTGTGATTTTCCTTTTTTTTTAGCTTGTCCATTATAATGCATTTTTTTGGACATCCATGTTGACATGGCTGATGTCCAAAAAAACATACCTACCACGTTATGAGCTTGTCACAAAAAACATGGGTTTCTTATAGTGTGTGATTTGGAACCCAAAACTTAGCATGATAAATTCATTGTTTTGGAGATGAAGAGAATGATATTAAATGAATATGTAGTTAAGTATTGGGAATGCTATCATGATGATTCTTTGAAACCAAGCCCTTCAAGCAAGGTTTGTCCTTTAAGGGCTAACCTACGAAACATATTCATTGAATTAGGAGCCATTGAGGTGTGTGAGCCTCATTCCTTTCACTCTTTTGGGAACAACAATCACTCTATTTGTACAATGTTACACTAGTCCTATACAAATTATATTTCAAAATTTCAAACTAATTATGGTGCAAACATCTTAGGTTATCTACTTTCATAGGAATCTTCATTCCTTGAATCTTTAATGTCCAAATCTATAACCTTCTAATACTACCTACTTTTATAAGAACAAGAACGATGTGATTGTGAGGCTCTATCTTAGGTGACTAATAATATTGATAGTAGGGAAATTAAACTCATGTTAGAAGGAAAGGATTGAAACTATTTACAATCAGTTGATTGTAAGGGGGGTCCGACTGGTTAGGGGAGTCGAAAGGGGGGTCAAAAGGAGGGGTCAAAAGGGTCAATATTTGACTAGTCTTCGAGGGGATCCAACTACTTGGACCCCTTTGAATTTTTTTTCATCAATTTTTTTCATCAAATTTTTAATAATTTATTTCTTCAATTTTTTCTTAATTTTTTTCAAAAAATTTCCTATTTTTCAATTCTCTCATATATTATATCTCTGGTTACAGTTACACAATAGACTTACATAGCGTAGACTTATATAGGTTAGACTTACTTACATAGCTTAGACATGTTACATTATCTAAACTAGGTGAGATCTTTTGCAATAAATCCAAAAAAATCCTTTTTTTGGAGATGCAAGTTTACTTAGTTCATCCTTAAGCATCACAGAGAGAACAACATAAATTAGGAGCTTTTTTTTGATGGATCTACAAAATCCAAAATAATTTGAGAACTACTCAATTACTAAAAGTTTCACGATTGAGATTTGAAGCCAACTTACTCGTGAGTACAAATCAACGATTTATAAGAGAATCCACCATGCAGATTTCAAGATTATAATACTTGATGAACTTGATATTTCACAAATCCTATTTTTACAATGTCCTAAATACATCCCCTCTGACACACATGGGTTAAGTGCATGGATTTTGTTCCCTGGCAATGTGACTCATCTCCAAAACACATTGTGCAGTGAGAATGCAATTGTATGTAGGATTTGGACTTTCAGAAACCAAATTCGATGAGGAGTCGATGCCATAGACTCTGTCCACATTTATTAGCTCTGGACAGAGCTAATAAATGGTCTACAAGTCAATTTTCCAAACTTGGCGTCTTGGCGACGGTTTGAAGTTGCACGTTGCAAACAGTGAACACAGCTGAATGAAAGGATGAGCACATACCAACAGGAGGCCAATTAGATGGACCGAAGTCTTACCGTGTAATAGTGAACCGTATATCCAAGACCTTTTCCACCCTTATCATGGCTTATACAGATTACACATGTTTAGCAACTACTCCTTCCTTGTGTCGCACTCACTCATAATGTCAAGTCCAAATTCCGAGGCAACAGCGTCACTCTCTCTGGCTCATAAGAAAACTGCTAAAATTCAGAGGTCCTGTACTCAATGTGAGCCATTGAAAGCCCTTCGATGAATCAAAAAGTACAGATTTGGACATTCAAGATTCAAGGAATGAACTGACCTTATGTCCAATAAACTTCTTAGGCCTCCCAGTTCTCGAAGGTTATCTGGTCCATAATGATGAATAGTTCCTACAAACGAAGTGAATCATGTAACTACTGTGTCTAATTGATGGGCGTTTTAATTATGGATGTTAAGTATATTAGTGGAATGAAAGGATTCTCTGACCTGAATCATCTATTGCTATGGACAAAATGCCGGCATCTGAATACTAACCACTGCTTATTAAGTCTGAATCCACCAAAATCGGGTTGAAGCCCTTTCTTGAAAAAACTATAGATGGGAATAGATAAACCACTGTGGCTTCTGGGATCCTACCCAAGATCTCTAAGATCCTACACGGGATTCACAACACTGAACCCGAGCCACGTCACACCTAAAAGATATTAAATTGAAAAGTGTTAACATGAATATGCAAAATCTGCTACATTACTGCAAGCTCGTCAATCGTCGTCCTCAGCAGCGTCTTCATCCTCAGGGACACCCCTAAGGTACATGACATTGTTACATCTGCAAATACAAGGTAGATTTCAGAAAGGCATCATCTGCAAAGACAGCAAATGCTTGAACAACTTCCATACCATTGTTGCATCTAGACACAAGGAACACATGCAAATGATAAAGCATAGAGGGATATGAAAAGCTAGACCTGATCAGGACCTCTCCCAAGTTGCCAGTAAATGCCCCATCCACATACTCCTCCGTGCTTGCTAGCTATCAACCACAAACAAGCAGAGTCAGGACTGATAGGGATCTCTATCTATCATCATCATCAATCAAAAGTAAACCCCAAGTTTTATGTTTTCCATAAAATCACAGCAGAATATGCACAATGCACCAAAGAAAGGGTGCCATATATGGTTTTAGGATTCAGGAAATCAACTCCCAGCTACCACTGATCAAGAGCATCAGCATAGCCACAGGAGTACACACTCTGGGCTTAATTCAGATTCATTCAAAAACCAGATGAGGATATGGAAATGACAAATTACCTGCAGATTCATATATGAATCAACTGATACCAAGTACCCTGTTTTCAGGAATCCAATGGCCACAATCTCATCAGTAGCTAATTGCGATACATACCTAAATACAGTCTATGAGTACACCCTATTTTTGAGAATGAACACCACCTTCACATCCGAACTCCTGTCAGTCAGTTTTAGGTCATCAACCGATAAAACTTTAAACCCGTAAATTTGTTACAAATAGTATCCACATGTGGCATACTTCGTTTCATCGGAATCCCATACAATTACAAAACACAATGAAAGAATTTGGTCATTCTAACAATAGGAATTATACTGAGGGCCTTGCTCAACTACAAAACCCTAATTCTGAGAAACTAGGGTTTTGGGTTTAGGGAGGGATTACGACGACACAGCAAAGTCCACAGCATCGCTCAGGCGACGGCTCCAAAATTCAAAAGATTAAAGAATAAGCGCAACGTACCTTTGTACTCCATGCCCCACTTCAGTTTCACGATCACAGGCTTCCCCGTCAAGTCGTTGAGAAAAGGCTTGGGATTCACTGGAACAGTCTGCACGACAATGCAGCAACAACAGCAAGGGAAGTAGTCAGTCAGTTTCTTCGCAATCGTCAACTTGAATATCCAAGTACTCAATAAAACAGAGTAAGGCTGAAAAAATGACACCCTCAGCAATATAAACCGCAAGGTTTCGAAATCAGAAGCAGAACAGACCGAATAAACACTTCTAATAATTCAATGAGGAGGGTGTGATGAAATGACCTACCGCCATGAGGAGAGGCTTGAAGCAAAACAGGGAGTTCGCGTTTGATAACAATGAAGATGGCGAAGAAGAGGGATCCCGCTGCGAGTCTTGCGACAAGGAAATGTTGTACTCCGTATAAAGTTGTGATAATAAGGAGTTTTGCGAAAAGGCGTGTAGACCACCTTATTGGCTCCGGATCTCAAGTAATTCTTCAATGTCTCATTCATTCAAAGTAATGCTTGAATCTTTTAAAATATAAACTTCTGCTACAACCAATTCAATGAAATTCCCATGAACAATATAATTATACAAACATATGAGAAAAATTTGCAAATTTGCAAAAATGGGTTTGGATAATATAGTATTGAATTCATGTTCAAAATAAGTTGTCACATTTTCTTTATAAAAATATTGTCAATTTTTTTCTAGAATTTTGTGTAATCATAGGTATTTTAGGCATTTAGATAGTAGCATTATAAAGATATTATTTTAGTTTTCCAAATTCCAAGTTTGGGCATTGTAAGATATAATGATGAAATTTATATTCGTGAAAATATTGTGTTGAAAAGTATGACAATTTGCCAAATTTCAAAATGATTTTTCGTCTTATCTTCGCACTTATCTATCTATTGAATTGAATTACAATTTTTGACCCAATTTTTTTGTATTGAACAAGTTAATTCAATTAATGCTAATTTCAAAAAATATATTTAATCCAAGAAAAAAGTGTAATTATTGAAATTATTGAAAATATGTGGATGAATGTAGATGAAAATAAATGAAACTTAGAAGACAATTACCTCATTCAAGATAATATGGAAATATAGTGTAGGCCATATTATATCATTTATATCAAAATACAATGGACTTCCATATTAGTGTATTTTACTCATTCACTCATTTTGATAGTTTGAAGTAGCAAAGTTAGAGATTTATTTACATGTTAAGTATAGAAATACATAATCAATGCTTCCTCTCCCTATTGATGGATGTATACAAATCATTTGACTAATACAAGATAAACTACTCCATAACAAGCAAAATGACAAGTACAATATGATGCCATTATCCAAAAGAGTGTATTAGGAATAAATTACAATGTTAGACAAGCACTAAGAAACAACATTACAATTGAAAAAATAATTTTTGGTCTCCATGTGATTTTCTTAAAATTTCTAGAAGGGTGATGCCTTAACCCTTAAACAACACTATGATTGTTCTCACGACTGTTTTTCAACAAATGAATGACAAAGAATCTTTCCATGCAGGATAGAAATGCAACTATTCATCTTCCAAATTTTGTGGGAAAAGGGAGAAGTATTCTAGAGTAGTTTGACTTCCAATGAGTAATTTTGTAATTTCACAAGCCAACAATTCACAAGGTACTAAAACAAGATGATTTCCATAGGGATTAGCTCGTCCTTTCAGGATTAAGCATCCCATTTCAACCTATAGACATGCCTATTAGTGTCAAAGAAACCCTACTATTGTATATTATCCACATTTCATGCAATCAACTTCCTAAAGTAAGCAATTAATTCTTTCATTTATGTTTTCTATTTTCCAATGCAAACAACCTAGAATGGGGCAAAAACCTAGAATGGACAACACTGGAATAGGGCAACAACCTGGAATGGGCCTTTTCCTAAATGTCTGGGATGGGAGTTTGGGTTGGAATGGGGTAGTTCACCTTAATATGAATTTTCAACACTTGTTCAAACCCACTTATTTAAGAGCCTACTAAATGTTTATTTCAATCAAAGGAACAGGAACATCAGTTAGTCCATCCATATTGGCACCAATCCATCAGCAAAAATCAAAACAGGCCAAGATTGTTATAATTTGAAATCCTTTTGATCAATCCAAAAGCATGGAAATGAATAATAATTATGTCCCATAAGGGTTGAAATTTTTTTTACATAGTCATTTGACCAGGCAGACATAACATTATGTCTGATATTGCTTTTCAAAACTCCCAGCTCTCCAAAACTAAGTAATGTAGTTCACAATCTCTATCAATTTTCCTGTCTTTCTAGCAACAAATCTTGTTGGCATGTAATTGGAACTAGCTCTGGCACAACAATCCTATAATGTTCCTAATACAGGGGTTGTCAACACCACGGTCTAGATATGGCTAACAAAACCATGTACACAAACCACACCACTACTTACAATAATAACCCAAAAAATTGAAATAGGACAAAGCAAATCCCTAGATGAAGATTCAAACCTTATGCTTGATTATACATAGCCCAGAGGATACCATTGAGCCCAACTATGGCATAACTTGAAATGCTTAACCCATAAAGGACGACAATGCAAAAAAATTGTGTCGTAGAAGCCACCTAGTGGTCTTGTGGTCCTTTAGTGGTTAACCCTGCAACATCACATGAAAAGTTTCAAAATACTCTCTATTGTACATCCAACTTGAAGGGCTTCATGTGACATTTAAACCTAGAATGATGTGGCCCTATCACAAGATATTCAACCCCTAAATGATCAAAATCATAGATGAATAAGTACATTCTTCGTTCCTACAAGTTCCCTAAGAGTCATTCCTATTCAACACTTTTAGTCCTTTGAAGCATTTCAAGGTTAAGGCATATCCAAGATAGGCTCCTCTTACCTTTATGCCTCATTGCATTTTCACATTTGTAAATTGCAGGTTCTTGTTGACAACTTCAACAGCAAATTGATGTGTGGAAAGGATAGCAATATCACACCCCAAGAAGAACCAAAACAATAGACAAAAGTCTTCGCCCACAACAATACACAACCATTGGTCCAAAGGCACAACCCCAACAGATAGAGTCACACCCAACGCTGCTAACCACAACCACCGATGTGCGACTTTGCCCTGCACAATCATTCATGATTAGGTTATATATCATCACATTTTGACAATCGGAATGATCTTGCTGTAAGATCAACTCTAAAATATGTAACAAGAAAAATACAATTTAGATCAATTTCCATGTTTGCCAAACTGATAGATTGATATCAATATGATGGTTGAGGGAAGAGAGATAATGCTAACACCTATATGACTAATAAATGGTCATCAGTGGGAAAATTTGATAATATTTGAAAGTCTCTAACATTGAAAGGCTAAGACCTATCACCAAGGTGGTCCACCCCAAAAGTGACCAAATTCTTGTATAAAATAGGTGCATTTTTGCGGTTCTATAGTTCCTCAAGGGTCATTCATTGGACACTTTGAGTCCTCCACATACTTAACATATCGACTTCCATACACCTAGAACTATTCAAACCTTACATAGAAGGAGCCAAAACAATTGGAAATCCTACATGGCAAGAGGCTAATTAGAGTTGTTGGCTAGCATCACTCTTGGAGGAGGCTCATGAAAAGCAGGATCAACAACTTTCCCAACTTCTCAAAAACTATTCTTGACTGATTGGACTTAACTTTTTGGTTGCTTTCAATTAGTTTGACAACTACTCAAGGCAAAGCTACTCCTCCTAAATGTAGTTTCTCCCTACTCACAAAAAAGCGAAAGCATCACCACACCAAACCAAAATCAGTGAAGGCCATTCCGACTCTGGAAAACTCATAAATCTGTTTCCAATTCCGACACAGCATCATCAAAGTTCGCTCTAACACTGACACACACACACAGCCTCAGTCCTATCTAAAGCAAGCAACCCCAAAGAACGAGCTCCAAAACGAATTGCACTCACCCCGGCTAGCAAGACCTTGGCATTATTCTTCCAAACGAACGGCCCTCCCACCACCAGCGCCAGCACCGCCGGCAGCATATACAACTGCTCCTGCACCAACGGCGGCGCCATCACCGCCACCACCACAAACGCTACTGCAAACCCCAGCCATCCCAAACGCTGCTTCGTCGTCCGATCATCCACCCACCCCTCAAACGCTGCGAATCCCGCCACCACACTCAAAGAAGACAAGCCCGTGCCCACCAGATCCAAAATGTGGGGGAAGTGGTAGATGTGGAAGCAGTGGAAGAGGAGACCGCCGAAGCACATACAGCTATACCACAGCAACGACGCGGACCAAAGAAACAAACCCTGGCGAGACTGGTGCCCCTCACGGAGGACGCGCAGGAAAGAACGTGTACCCAGCAAAGTGCTGGAGAGGAAGCCGAAGATGATGGCTGCGGCGGCTGCTGGCCAGAAGAGGGTCACGGGGGAGAAGCCTGGGATCTGGGGACACAAGCAGCGGAAGGGAGGAAAAGATCAGGAAGGTATTGCACACATGCCAATGACTGGACACTTGCTATAACTGGACATCTCACCAGGCACACTGTCATGTGAAGGGCAATGCCGTTTTCTCATAACTGCTACAAACCTATGGGACCTCAAATTGAGAAGGGTCACAACTTTTTCCACAAATTCATAATTTTCTTGTTGAACCTGGGAACCAACTCCATAAGTCTTCAGCATTTCCAAAATCGTAAGATTTCAGTAGTACCCACAAACTAAGAAACTAGTGCTAAGTCGTATGGCATAAGGCATGTGTACGCTACACCTGGTGATCTGGTCTTGGTGAAGTTCGGTCGCAAACCTACTATGTAGAATTTCAAAGTAATGGAAGAGATTCTCAAGCTGTCTGAAGGCTGGGAGGAAGTGTTCATGAGAGGAATTGAAAACACCAAGGAAAGCAAGGTATGGGAGAAGAAAATTCGCCAGATTCTACTGCGAGGGAGACAGGGTTACTGAAACTCTAGAAGAAGAGTTCCTGAACTTAGAGATGCGGGTACAGTTACCTCAGCTTTCACAAAGACGAGGGGTGGTAACCTAAATACGAAACCTCAATTAGGGGAAATTTGGTGGAAGAGCTTCTGGACAGAGCGTGTGAAAAAGGACTTTGTGTTCGATTTTAGATTCCAGAGACGCACCTCGGGAAGTAGGATTTTTCAATCGACAATTGAAGGGAGAAAAAAATAATCGTTCTTCAGCAGAGAACATCGCTGAAACTATAGAAGAAGAGCTGTGGGTTCAACAAATATTCACGGAACTCACATCCCGGGACTCACATGTAAGAACCCGACTAATCGTTCACTCTCTGGCACAAGAAGTGTTAGTAACCGATGTACGAAACCCCTAAAGCTGGGGTTGAATTTTCAGACAAAAATCGGTTGAAAAGTTTACAAAAAAGTTCAACTACCAAAAAGAAGATCATACTCACTTGCCGATTATAAAAACCCACTTCGCCCCTAGCAGGGTTTTACGATCAACGATAGTTCAAAAGAGAAAAACGGCCTCGAACCCCCACTATTGCGCAAAAATTTGGCAGCAGTGCGACCCCCGAATGAAAATCGAATTCTGTCAGGAATCAATCTACATCCTAATTACTCAATTCAACAAGCGCACATAGAAACGTACCTGTAGATCAACTGACGGCATGGGGCATCGTTCCGAGGCCCAATCCGGAAACAAGTAATAGAACAACCCGGGAATATGGTCCTTCAAAAGCTTTCCGAAAGTGACAGGAAAAAACGTCACAGCCAATTCTCGCGACATGATCGCTTCAGCAACCAAATACAGAGCCTGCTTGCACTTCGCTCACGCGCCCAATCCACAAATACTCCTACCACGCTTGGAGCAGATCAGGCGGCCAAACCTGGAGCTTTTGCAATTTGCAACAGGGAGCTACACTACTAGTAGTAGAGGCTAGCTATATATGGCTCGCTTTTCAAGCAAGGTAGCTACTCAAACTTCCTCTAGATCGCTCGCTTCTGCAAAACCTCCTTCGATCCAAAGCCAACAATGCATGAATTTCCTGAACGAAAGTCGAAATCAGGCAGCCCAATCTTTCTATTGCAACAAAGGAGCAACACTACTACTAAAGGCTATGTTCCTATAACACTGACTCGCATTTCAAGCAAAGGTAGCTAGTCGAAGCAAAACCTCCTCCCCTTCTGCGATCCTCCCCTTCGATCCAGAGCTTGCCAGAAACTGAAAGCGGTACGCTTTGTGTAGTGAATTCAAGCTGTAATATAAAATCAAAACAAGCTTCAAGGCTTGAACTCTTGAGCTTATCGTGGACGTGATAGTCTAGGGAAGTAGATCGCCAGTCAGTCGCGGTGGATTGTTGGAAAGATTAACCCCTAAATGCCCGATGCACCAAAATTTTGGTGTTGACAATACTTTAATGTTAAATAAAATCTAACCTAGTTACTATTTTTAGTAGTAAATTTTTGAAAAATTTCCATGTGATCTCTAACATGCCTCTAGTTTGAATTTGTATGGTTACAATTCCAAAAAAATTGATAAAACTTATCAAAATTTTGACTTTTTGTTCAATGGAGAGCAAATTCCAAGAAGCTTAAAAAAGGCCTTGGGCATAATTTAGGGGTGAAATTTTGCTTCAAAAGTGATACTCTACAAATTGGTGAAAAAAATAATAGAAAAGTTTTTGTTAAAAAATAGAAGTATCACTAGAAACATTTGTCCCAGTGCATATTTATCACCTACCAACAATGAAACCAAGGTGGCACATTGTCCAAGTGAGTGATGGGCAAGATGGCACCTGTCATGCCAAGTAAGACTTTTGAATGATCCAATTGTATTGAGTTGCGTTGCAATGGAGGTCTTTGAGCACCTAACATGCTTCCTAAACAATTGCTTGCTTGACAACACTAAGAGAGAAAATGATTGTCCATTTTGCACCCATGTCCAATGCATTAGTCCTTCACTACTCTTAGTTTTTTCAATGATGAGCTCCACTACTTGAAATTAGTTGGATGCTCTATTATCAAAGTTGCTAAAAAGAAAAAAAGCCTATAGTAAAAATCAATTGTTTTTTTTTTATCCATAGTCCTATATCAACCTACAACAACCATAGTTAGCTTCTTTTTTGATTTCCAACAACTTTTTGAATTTTTGGTGTACAATAGAGGTGTGTAACATACATTTTCAATGATATATTACACACTCCAAAATTCAAAAAATTGTTCTTTGAATTCAAAAAAAAAGTCGAATGCAATCATTGCAAGCTTGTATAAGACTATGGATAAAAGAACTATGGTTGATTTTGATTGTGGTTCTTTTATCAACTTTTATTTGTGTATTGATATTATCAATGGTGTTGGTTTCATCTTTGGATTGTGGGTAGTAGATGTCTTGGCTTTCATTGTTTTTGTACATAATTAGTTGGTGTAGGCATCTTTATGACAATGGTGCAATGAGGGAGAAACAAATCAAACAATGTCTCCTTAGCTAGGCTTGGCAATTTAATTAGTTCATCTCAAGAACGACAATTGCTCAAAAGTGACCATGACCTTACAAAATTGCAAGTTCCATTCATTGTCCTACTTGTTTGCATTCCAAGGACCCAATCCTACCTTGTAATTTTGGGTTTACTTCACCTTAGTGTCACAATGTATTATTTTCATTTAAATGGTATTTTTGTTCTAATCATGTGTCAATTACAAGCACTCATTGTGCATATTTTTAAGTTTTGCAATCAAGGCAAACTCTCCATGCATGCATTGGAAGATGTCAAGGGAGCTTGTGTGGTAGTACACTAGATCTCCCATAGCAATGCTCTAAGCTCTTCCAAGTCAACCTTTGCACATTTGTCTCAAAGATCCATCACCAAGCATAGGCAATCTAGAGACTCTAGTGACCATTGACTACATTAGAGCATACTTTGGATTCAAGGACTATTGATGTTGCTAGTGCAATGGAAGTGTCTATCCATAAGCCTCACAATAAATAATTTCTAAAACACTTCTTCTTTCAATTTTTTGTTAATGTTGTTTAATTATTACCAATGTCATTTGCTCTTCAAGATCCAACCTTTATTACACTAATGTCACTTTTGGAGGTCTATGTTGTCACCTTGCTCCTTGTTGCATTGTCAAAGTCTTGCAATATAATCAAAGGATTCTAATTTACAAACTGTGATTGCACAAACATTGCTAGGTTTGTGGACGAGATCCTTTGATGTTCATTATTTGTCTAAAACATTCTCTACTTGTTCTATACTATTGCCAAAAAATACCAAGAGAGTTGGACCTTTAGGTTCTTTTTGTGTAAATAAGACCCACATGGAGTCAACAATTACCAAAAATTAAAGTGTATCATATGTTCTTGTGTCTCTGGACACAATTATAATTTTGTTGCTACAATGTTTCTTGAACATTTTAGTATATGTTGAATGCATAATTTCGAAATTGGTCTTGTGGGGCTAGCTTTCTATATATGATATTTGGCATGGCTTTTGTTGTTATGTTTGTATTAATCAGGAGAACAACAACAATTACTATGGCAATTTTTGCGCATTTAAATTACATGTAAAAAGAAACAATTTTCTTTAAATTGGGAATCACTCATCTGTAGGCTTTGTTTTTTCTTGATTAACTTGTCTCACTAGGGTCAAAATTTGGATGAATTGTTGCATAATTATAGAGTTCATTGTAAATTAAGAGGAAACTAGGGTTTCTTCTCCTCTAAATAGCAAAAAAGAAAGAACTCGGGATCAAACTCTTTGGAGGTTTGCCATGGAACTCTTTTGAGTTTCATTCCTACTTTTGGCATCCACCAATGAGAACTCAAGAGCATGCAAACACATGGGACTAGGGATTATAACTCAAAACGAGAACCATGAATTTTAAAACTTAAACTCAAGATGAATGGTGGTAGCCCACAATGCACTGATTTATTGTTGGGAACCACAACTTAAACTTACACTAAATAGTGAAATTAGGTTGCCTCTCACTAATTTCTCAACATTTGACACTAATGAAATATTTACAATTAGTGTAAAAAAATGAACTACTTTTGAATTTCATATCACTGTATTTGGGACTCATGAACCTCTATGTGTACAAATGGAAATATTTTTATAGATATTTGTTGACTTTGATGACTTGTAAAGTAACTTTCTTGGGAGTAAGGCAACCTAATTGTTAAGGCAACCTAATTTCACTATTAAGTGTAGCTTGGATCTCTAAACTAAGTTTAGACCACTTTTGGATTAAGTGTTATGTATGTAAATTTTTTGGGATGAGGCCCAAATTTGAGCTTGATTTTCTTCCCGTCAATGGCAGAAGCAATCTGCAGCAGTTTTGAAGCATCATTCTATCGTTGTTGGTTGGGCAGCCCCGCAAAGATGTGAACAGTATTGCAGACTGCAAAGACAGTCTTGATACGTAATCGCCTATTTTTAGTCTAGCGGGCGAGTTCAACTCCAATCAGTTTCCCAAAAGCAGCAACTGCCGTGGCGCTCCCTAACTTACAAACTCGGAAAAAACAACACCACCTTCGCCGGGGAGGCGGGCGGGGACCTCAGTCGTCCTCTGGTCCTGTGTCCTCTTTCCCTTATCAATAATTAGTGTCCATGTGTTTCAAGAGAAAGAAAAACAAACAAACACCACATGAACGCTGGATTTAAGTTATGGAAGATTCGACTGGTGGGCACGTGGCTTGGGAGTGAAGTGTACGCTGGAACCACTGTAACGTACGTTAACGTGATCTGTATCTTAACGAGACGCCATGGCGGATGAGATCGGTGGGAGCAAGGACCGCGATGGCTGCCGTGGGGCGGAAATCGTTTCCTATTTTGACTGACAGGAAGTGGGACTGAGTTTCACGGCAACAAAACAGACTGCAGTGCACCACTCATCAGTCTAGAACATGAATTAGGAGGAGAGTCTACGATCGAGACGGAGTCGCGGAGGAAAGGAGATTAACTTACGTACGTTAACTGAAACAGTACTTTCGATTTTGCAGCTGGAGTGGAGTTTAAGGAATACTTGTCTGTAACTAAGTTACAGTACGGTAATGCTGATTCGCTGCCCTTGCCACTTTGAAGAAACTGCTGGGCAGCTCGCGCAGTTTCTGATAAATCAAGACTGAAGTCGGACAGTGAGAAATTAACCCCTAAATGCTCAAGCCTTTTCAAGTGTGTTTTGACTATGAAAAAAGAGCATTGGCTTGTAGATATCCTCAATGAAGCAAATTGTGTTTTTTTCCAAATCTATAGATGTTGATAGAGCTTGTTTATTAATATGCACACCAATTTTGAGTGCGAAATTTCCTAGGAGTTGTGAGATCATACCAAGGGAAATATACATTTTTTAATTTTTAGTATGTTGTCTTTGTCCACAATGTTTCAAAAATTTGCATATATATGTTTTTTGGGATTGGAGGTAACATGACCAACTTCAAAGAGTGTTAGTTGACACTAAAATGCACTTCCCAAAAACCTAATTTCTCATGAAAAGACATCAAACTCATTTACACAATCCACCTTGCAATTGTTGAAATGCAATTTTTGTTTTTAAGTAGAAATTGCAAATAGCTTCAAATAAACACTTGCATGTTGAAATTTTCAATGGTGAAAGTCATGAAAAGACTTTAAACTTTTCATTGGGACCATTCTCAAAGCAACTAGATAAGTACAATTTCTTAGATCTCAAATCAAATGAAATTGCCAAACTTTACATAAAGCCAGGAAATGAAGTAAAATTAGCAAGCTTTACACTATACTTTTAGTACACATATATACCGTTGAAGACCTCTCAATCATTGAATATGTACTTTTTTCAATTAAAAATGAAAGTTTTCCATAGTTAACCCTCAAAACTACTTGAAATTTTTTTTTAACAGTCACAGGAATTTAACTACCCACACAGAAATGGGCCTGAAATTTCAGATCGACCATATATGGCCAATTGGGCAATTAGGGGTTAAAGAGACAAATAACTCCCAACCTTTTGAGAGGTTGGCGTAATTTAACCCTCATGGCAGGTGGAATGCCTGGTTGGTCACTAAGGAAATCATCCTTTTGTTTTGGTTAAGGGAACCACACCCAATTTTGACCCCTTCCTAAAACCAACCACTCCAGATTCTTGTCTAAAATGTACTCTCACTATTCATGAGAGTCTATGGTCAATTTTAGAAGCACCTATTTTAAACACTTTGAAAATTCATAGTTTATTCATACGGTATTCAAAAAATGCATTCTAAGAGAATCTAGAATCCCCTTTTGATTGCCAACAAGATCCCACAAAAAAATTTCAATATGATAATGGAAACCATGTTGAATTGCTTAGAATTGCTTATTTGGTCAATTTTAGGTGTCACTACTATATTGTGTCAATCTTTTGCTTCAAAAAATTTCAAGGCAGAGCACTCATTGGAGGAGTTTACAGAATTAGTATTTCTACCACAAACAAAAACAAAAATTATAGATGTTTGGACTATACTATAATGTTTGAATATGCACTAATTTAACCACGAAATGTTGGGCCTATGACCATAGAGTTGGAGGTGAAATTCCATCAATTTATATACTCCTATTTACCAACTATATGCTAATGGAAAAAAAATATTTTCATTTTTCAAAAATGATATTGTATATCTTCTTTACTTCCCAACAAAGTTATATATATTTAGACAAAAAATGATTTTTTTAGAAATTTTAAAGAAAATATGAAGAAAAATCAAAGCAAATGAAAAATTATCCCCCAAAATTGAAAATTTCATCATACGTATACATGGTAGTGAAGAATGTCATAGTATAAACCCAATTATTTTCTATGTTTATTAGAATTCAGTGTACATTGAAAATATACCCAAAGTTTGAGTTGTGATAAAATATTCAATTTTCACTATAAGAAAAGGGGGCCTAATCAACACAAGATCAACTAATTTATGATGATTTTGAAAAAAATGGAAGTTCATGTGTTGATCCAACTACTAAATTTCTTGGAAAAAATAACTATCATTGAAAATATGTTGATTGTGACTGAAATCAAAATTTATTTCATTGATTCAGCAATCAATTAATTATACTATGAGTAGAATTTAAGTGCTCTTTGAATTAAAATTTAATTTAAAAAACTTTTAGGACTATATTCAAATTAGATGAGTATGAACTTGACATATAGACTTGGAGGACCATTTACCTACATGATCAAAGAGTTGAGAAGACAAGAGCTTTATATAAGTAGGTGGTAGAAGGTAGAACAAACCATATACAATATGTTTAATTAGGATGAGTAAAAGCTCAACCGTTCATAGTTTAGTTAAAACTAATAAACATACTTTTTATAGAATTTCAAACCTTATTTATGCATAGTATAATAAAAAAAATTGAAAAAACTTTGAACTAAAGAAATGTATGAAATCAAACCAAATTACACCTCCAAAAAATCCTTTTGGAATTTAAAGCCTCCAATAAAAAGTGATGGACAAATTTCAAAGAGGGGCTAGAAGGGACATTTCTTGGGATAATTTAAAACTTCCTCTTTGAAATTTGTCCATCACTTTTTATTGGAGGCTTTAAATGCCAAAAGGATTTTTTTGGAGGTGTAATTTGGTTTGATTTCACACATTTCTTTAGTTCAAAGTTTTTTCAATTTTTTTTATTATACTATGCATAAATAAGGTTTGAAATTCTATAAAAAGTATGTTTATTAGTTTTAACTTAACTATGAGTGGTTGAGCTTTTACTCATCCTAATTAAATATATTGCATACAGTTTGTTCTACCTTCTACCACCCACTTATATAAAGCTCTTGTCTTCTCAACTCTTTGATCATGTAGATAAATGGTCCTCTAAGTCTACATGTCAAGTTCATACTCATCTAATTTGAATATAGTCCTATAGTTTTCTAAAATTAAATTTTTAATTGATTTTGAAAACAAATTTTCATTGATTTTAAAATTAAATTTCATAGCATTAGAAAAGAATGAGCTCCTATGGAAGACTGTGAGTTCCCACAAGTTCTCAAACTGTGGGAACTCGGCCACAATAGCTCGTTGACATGGTCAAGTGATGACCACGTCAGATAAGAATAATAATAATTTTTAAATATTATTATATATAATAGCTTTAAATTCTGGCCAACCCTGGTTGGTTCCCAACTTGGAGAACTAGCCTGAAACGGTCTTCCCAAGGCAATTGAATCCCATCTAATGTCTTGTCTATGTGGCAGGTGTATTGTTTATGTGGCAGTTGACATGGCGGATTTTATAGTAATAGAAATTTGATTAAATCACTAAATAAAATCAACATAGTTGTGTTGATTATTATCCGAATCAAAATGTCCTAAACAAAAGAAACAACCAACATATAACAATTTGTTTTCACGTTAGATTGGTCACTGTTTTTTCTTGTAGTGTTTAGGGATTTTTTCAAAATTCAAAATGGTATAGAAACTAGAGTATATAATTCAAATTTCAGGAGTTGGGCTCAAACTCAAAAAAAATCTTTTTTACAGGAGAAATTTTAGATTTAGAGCAAGAAGCAACAACTTTCCAAAAAACATTGAAATAACATATTTTTTGTGAATCATTTTTCTTCCTAACTTTTCATTTATGTAAAGACAAACACCAACAAGACTACAAACTCAATTGCATACTCTTTTTAACCCACCATAAAGGATCAACAAGGAAAGTGCGGATGAAAAAATGCTTCTAGTCTCTCCATGTATGGTAGATTGCTATACTATCATCCAAAGACCACAAAATGACTTGTGCGACATTACATGGTTAAATATTTAAACATATAACTAGGGCTCTATTGCTATTTGCACTACCAATGACAGTCCATTGATAGTATATTGACAAATGGTTTTCCATATCCCATATCTAGCATCCATACTTTAAGATAGGTTGTTTGTTTGTTTTGTTTTGTTTTGTTTGTTTGTTACATTGAGATCTCCCGGACCATGCATCTTCCGGCCGGGGGTTTGGTACCGTTGGAAAGCCCTTGGTGAGGAGGGGTGCAAGGGCTTCGTTTTGTGGCGTTTGGATCTACAATGTGAAAGTTATTGAATTTCAAAGTTTTTTTGAATAAAAAAAATTATAAAATTATAAAATTACTTTTACTTTTCTTTTGATTGTGGCAACTGCACAGGCCACACTAGTAGAAATGAAGATACTATTTCCAACAATACTTCTACAAAGCACATATACATTGATTTTATCAAAGATATGAGTCAAATTTTGTATAGATCTAATTCATTAATTTAGCATGGATTTAAAAAAAAAATTAGTTTCAACTCTTGATTTGTTGAATGCTAGTATAAAAATTTATTATAAAATAAATAAATAAATTGACAAGCATATATAATGCATAAGTTAATGCAATTAGTGTGATCTATAATAATAACATTAATTCACACTAATTTTGGAATTATGTTAATTTGCGAGATCCATGCAAATGATAATTCACAATATTTTTAATAAAATCAATATAATAAAGTCTAAAAGATTTTCATATTGTATCTCAAATAGTGTGATTTTCATCCAATTTTCATCCATTTTCATTTGTTTTCAATCAAAATGTTCACACTAATTAAAATAAAGTAATTTATTGGAGAAAGCATGGACATTGGCAATTGGTCTTCCGGAATATACATTCTCATTAGATGAAATTCAACTACATTGGAGGTCTGTTTCAAATTAGTTCCCCATTTTGGGAACCAATTAGTGTTGTCCAAAATTTTAAACTATTATATATATATATATATATATATATATATATATATATATAAATTCTTATTATTATCTGACATGGCCTAATTGTGGCCACATTAACTTGTTGTTGTGGTTTCAGAGTTCCTTCAATTTGAGAACTTGGGGGAACTCATAGCTCTTTAGAGTAGCTGAATTTCATCTAATGTGTAGAATTTGTATTACTACATGATAAAGAACAAAAGTTTTTGAAGTAACAACCATTTATTAATTGAAGTAACATAGATTGTATATTTTAAAATAATTTATAGTAGATCTTGTCTACAATAAGAAATGAACATAATTAATACCTACAACCCTTAAAGGATTTTGGTCAAAGTACTAATGCATTGTAAACTATATGCTCGATGACTTTTTCAAAGTTTGCACTAGTCAAAACCTTGACAATGCTTTGAATTGGGGAGTGCTAGCATATAAGCATAGAGTCTATGAACCCATGAGTTTAGGAGTCTATATTATAGATACCTTCTATGGTTATGGGTGTCTATGTTATGGGTACCTATGTTATGGACTCTTTCCATATTATAGAGTACCTATGTTATAAACATCTTCAAAATGGTTGTATTTTTTTATTTTTGTAACCTACAACTAGATTTAAGGCTTCTAGGCTCATGTCTTTGTGCTCACACACTAACATTGTTATTTGCAATTGAAGACTTTCCCTAACATTATTACACAATTTGAAATGAGATACTTCTACCAAATAATGATTTTCTATCGTGAGTATTACATTTTTCTCTTGTTCAATGATGATCTAATAGGCTTGCACAAAATACAATAATCAAGAATCCACTACATGTACACACAAAGACAAAGGTGTGAAATCCATCACATCCTATTTATGTTGATCTTGCCCAATGAATTAGGGAGTCTAGAACATCTCAATAGTGAATGCAAAATTTGAAGGCATGATGAATGTCATATGCAATACTTCAAATTCCTTGTTAATATTTTGTAGAGTTGTTGGCCAATTTGTTGTGGCTCCCCGTGAGGCCCTATTTCCAACCCGGGCATGGTAGAAGCTAGCTGAGCCAGCTCTGGCGTGCTACGGTGGTGATGCAGGCTCCAGTCTTGGCTCAGTACTGGTACCGGCCTTGTGCCGTTATCGACTGCGGATGCCATGACTGGTAACCTTATTGAGGGTCGTACACACACAGCCTTGCTCTTCAGTTCAAGTGTCCGTCTGCATGTAATCTCATTAGCTTATTTGCCATTGGCCCTCCATTTCCGAGGCGGTGTTGGCTTCGCATTCTCCCCTCCTCGACACCCTGTGCTTAATATAATTTCAGGTCAGTCTGCGCTGCTAGTTGCTGGTATTAATTTGTATTGACAGTTTAAAGCTTTTTTTATTTTGGAAAGAGATGAATTGAAGCTGCATTCAGGCATCTCGGGAGTCATGTGAATTTTGCGTCTACTGAATGTTTTACTCCTGGGAGATCACTTACATTTCTTCCGTAGTGCGTTTTCTGCTGGAAAAACCCTAATCGCGATCCGTAGTTGGTGTTTGATTTTTGGTCTTTCACAGGGTCAATCCCCCCAAATTGGCATATATCGCCACTTGAAGATTTTCTTAGGACGAAAGTCGATTGTAGATGCAGTGCAGCTCTGGAATTATGTGAATTGTGGGTCTAATTTTTAAGTCCAGAAGATCACGTGAATAGTTAGTTTTTCTGTTGGAGAATCTTAATTGCAACCCATTTTGTTGTTTTGATCTTTTTCAGAGTGAATCACCTAAAGTTCACATTATAATGACAATGAAGGTTTTTTAGGAAGAGATCAATTGAAGCTGCAGGCAACCCTGGAATCATGTGAATTGAGACTCTCAGTTTGTGCTTCCGGAAGATCACGTCCAAGACGGGGAGAGTGAGCTTTCTTGTTGAAGAAGTTGCATTCGAGTTTGGTGTTTGATTTTTGGCGTTTCACAGACTGACATCCCCGGTCGAGTAGAGGACGAGGGACCGTGAGTTGAATCGAAGTCCATAGCTGCTGAATATGGCGATGGCGGACAAGGATATGAACCAGATCCACGTTTTTTTCCACGAGGCCATGCTGCAGCACGACAACGGTCACGGCGTGTTCGACACTTTCGAAGATCCTGGGTTTCTGGACGTGCTGGAGCCTCACCCAGAAAATGCCGACCGCATCCGCAACATCCGATCCATTTTGCAGCGAGGACCCATTGCGCCTTTCATCACATGGCACCAGAGTCGGCCTGCCGCAATCGAAAGCCTCACCAGCTTTCACACCCCAGGTCAGCAAGCCCTAATTCTCTACTTGCTGCATTCCTTTGCAATTGGCTCAATTTGCTCGGAACTCTTAACTTTGTACAAGACCCTGATCGTGTCCAGCATGGTTCCTATCCTTAGGTATGCCTTAAAATTGCTCAGCGAGAACATCCGACTGAAGCTATCAGGATTCTATTTAAACCCTAAATGAGATTTCATGATTTTATGATGACCTATTTGATCGACAGTATAATTTCGGACTGGGTCAAATTTTATTTGACCAGAATCAGTGGAGAGCATTGCATTGCATTTTGTTGGTCAAAAAGGAAACTAAACTGAACAGCAGAAAGTGTTCATAGGACCTACTCAAAAAATGCGTGAGTTCTAGTTTAAGCTTTTTCGTTCTTTAGGGGATGAGCATTTTGACCCATACACTTAGTTGAAATGTGGGAGTGTGGTTCCATTGGGAGATCACTCAATAGAGCTCACTGGAGAGATCACATCAGGTCTACAGTAGGTAAACTCTCTTTAGAATAAAATGTTTTCTCACTCACTTTTGGTTATTTCGTATTGAATTGTTCAATACGGGAGGTTGTAGACCACTATTGAAGAGACAGTTATTTCCATCCAAAATTGATTGGCCATAGACATTTATCTTACAAGTCATGTTTACACCCAACTTGCTATGAAACTCCAACCAAGGGTGTTGGCAGAGATGAGTTGCTGTTGGTAGCAGACGTCAGTCAATACGGGACAAGATCACGCCTTTTACTGTTTTAGTATCGTCTTCCTTATATATTGGAACAAATTGAAAACCTTTGAAACAGAGGGTTATATATATTCTATGCTTACAAAGTGGTCGGTTGTAGACCACCATTGACGGGACAGTAGACGACCGCATTTCCTTTCAAAGGTCAGTACTCATAGACTTAATTTAGCGAAGTCATGCTTACACCCTACTTGCTAATTGAAGGTCAACTAAGCGTATTGGAAGTGAAGAGTTGCTGTTGATAACAGAAGTCAGTCAATAGGAGACAAGATCAAGTCCTTAATGGTTTTATTCTCCTCTACCTTGTATACTGCGACATATATATCTTATGTATATCTCCCAGAATCTTATAAATTTTATAATATACCGGGACCTTGTGTATCCTCTACCTTAATACCTTATGTACGATTGCACATGTATGAGGGTTATTTAGATTTTATACTTCCTTTTGAGCGACAAAAACATATCAATGGCTTGGGTTTGCAGAGTACGTGCAAGAGCTGATTGATGCCGATGCTGCGGGGGGGAAGGTGCTGTGTTCGGGCACTCGCCTGAGTCCGGGGTCTTGGGCGGCAGCTCTGTTGGCCGCAGGCTCAGCGCAACAAGGGATGCAATACCTGCTTGATGGCCATGGCCAGCTTTCGTACGCATTAGTCCGGCCTCCTGGCCACCATGCTCAGCCCACTCACGCTGATGGCTACTGTTTTATCAATAACGCTGGACTGGCAGTGCAGCTCGCCAGAGATCAGGTCAGCAATATCCCACCTTCTTACATCACACACCTTCACTTACCTCGCAGCAACACTTGTTACTATCATGGAATTATAGGGTATCGGGCATAACCCGTAGTCGTTTCATGGAATCTTGAACTGGTAGATCTGTACTTTTAGCTTGATCAAAAGACTCACATTAAGCAAACGGTTTAAAGATTATAACATTATATTCTTCATCTAATCAACCAACAAGAGAGTGATACGATTGTCTCAAAACTCAGATTTGGCACTATGGACGAGACCTAAACCTCTGAGACTTGGGAGCTTCAAGAAGGACATGGGACATAATGGCAAGTCGATTCTTTGAATCTCAAACGTCCTGTAGTTTTTGGTCTACCAAATGCCTCACATTCAGCATAAGAGCTCTGAGTTATACCCGTCCTCTAACCAGCCAACTAGAGATCGACACATTTGTCTCAAAACTTGAATTTGACATTATGAAACATCCTCTTGAAATGTTTCAATTCTGACTAGTAAGTGTAGGACAACGGGATGCCAGTTTTTGCACTTGGCCTTACGTTATGAACCTTCCTCTGTTTTTCTCCTGCTGCTTATCTATTTGTTCTGTCGGAAAGAGACTCTCTATCATAGGTTTAAGAAATATTTGATTTCCTTGTTTTACCAAGTTGTTAGATATATAGATCCTGAGAAGTTTTGAAGCTGAGGCCGACGATGACTGATGATCCTCTGCCTTGATTTCCGCAATATCTATTCCCTGACGCTGAACAAAGCTTACTAGTTTTGCAAAGGAACTCAAGGGGTAATCTCTCTGGGAGTATCAAATGGATTGCCTCTTCGTCTTTGTGTACTAAAACTTTGATGGTCACATAGATGGTTCCAGAGATGGTCACATGGCCTTTGCAAAAGCATGTTTTCCAACTGTGAATGTGTTGAAGTTGGCTTCCTATTGATGTGTGGGAGGGGATTGGCAGGGATGCAAGAGAGTGGCAGTGCTGGACATCGACGTCCACTACGGAAATGGCACTGCGGAAGGATTCTACAAGAGAGACGACGTGTACACGATCTCCCTGCACATGAACCACGGCTCCTGGGGTCCTTCCCATCCCCAGACGGGGCTGACAGATGAAGTGGGCGAGGGCAAGGGCAAGGGCTTCAACTTGAACGTGCCGTTGGCGTTTGGGACGGGGGACGAGGGCTACGAGCTCGCCATGGCCGAGTTGGTTGTGCCCGCCTTGTCCGAATTCCAGCCCGAGATGATCGTCTTGACCATTGGTCAGGACTCCAGTCAGGTGAGTGAGCGTGCCTCCCGATTTGTTACTATTAGAATGATCAGGTTTGAGTATTCTTCTTTGCAAAGGGAAGGAGATTTCAATGCACCAAAGAATGCATCATTTGGATGCTGTGCAAAAGTTATAAGGGTTCAAACAAAGTGAAACAATTTAAGAGCTAAGCATGTTTTCTTTATCAAAATGACTAGGATTTTGAATGTTCTTCTTAGCAAAGCAAAGCAAAGAGGATTTTAGCACACCAAAGCATGCATTACTTGGATATCATATGCTATGCAAAAGTAGATTTCCATCTTTTAACTTCTATATATTGTGTTGTGTGACTCCAATTTTTGATTGCCCCTACATATTAGCCTACACATGATTTCTTCCCTCAATGATGATCTTCAGTTGGGTTCAAGATTGTTAGGAATTCTTGCACTTGATTTCAGTAGGGAGATTGTTGGAACTTGCGATTTCTCTTGCTAGATTTTACAAATTCTTTCCAAACTTGGTCCTATGTAGTTCTAATCCTAAATTCTTTGTCTTCAAAATAATTGTTTACGCTTGTAGTTTTTACAATCGCCGCTTTTGGATATTGGAACTGAAAACTTGCTCACCCCCATTAGATCTTGTTGTTTGATCAAACCTAGTGTTTCTTAGATTGGATGATATTCCTGAATGGTTACAGTTGGATCCCAACGGGAGGATGTGCTTGACCATGGAGGGCTACCGCCGGATAGGCCAGATCGTGCGCGAGCTTGCGGATGCATTTTCAGGCGGCCGTGTACTAGTTGTGCAAGAAGGAGGGTATCAACTCACGTATTCAGCTTATTGTGCCCATGCCACATTGGAAGGCCTCCTTGATTTGCCTCATCCTTTGCTCGCCGACCCCATGGGGTGCTACCCGGAGGACCTGCCATCATCCACAGCCAGGATTGCAGAGATTCGGAGAAAGTTGAAAGATTTGAAAAGGGCAATTTAAGCTTGGGTTCTCCCGAGACTCTAAACCCTGAACCAAAGTCCTAAACGTTGGACTTGGATTTCATGCCACGTCCCAAGGTTCAAGAAAAATCATGTCGTTGGCTCATTGGCTCATTGTCATAATCTACTCGTCACTTTCTTGTGCTTTGAGAGAGCTGTACAGTACATAGCCAAGATCTCCAAGATCTGACACTGTACAGTGCAGCTTGGAGGAGAGGGGTTTGTCCTGATACCATCTCAAGCGTCCCAGTCCTTCCCGGTCCTTGGCTAGTATTCTAGTACATAAATCTTCTGCTTATTCTTAGATCAACCAGAAAATATAGATTTTCTTGATTGAGTAGAATGTCTTGATATTGTAGACAATAATATGCTCAAGTCTCTGGCTCTCGTGCATCAAGTCTGTAATTTAATTCAACTGATAAGGTCGGGAGCGAGTCTTTGTCTCGGCAGGAACTGAATTCCAATTTTTTATGCTACAGTTGGCAGGATGGGGTTATGTAGTGTCAGATTCAGAGTATTAGTCACGATCTGTGATCAGAACTACCAGTACCATCTGCTGCGGTGCACTGAAGTACGGACGTCCCCTACATTGGTAATTGCAATCCCTCCTTTCGAGCAGTGCTGTCATGCCCCCAAATCCAACAGCCTCTCTGGGAATATCAACCGGTTGTGGAGAGCCCAGGTTACCCGGGAAGCGAGCAGTTAGTTCAGGCTAGAAGTTGCTAGTACGAGTATCAGCACTTCTTGGCATACACTCGGTAGTAAGTAGTAACTGAGTGGCAGGGGAAATAAAGTCAAGAAGGAGAGATTATTTTAGGCAGTGAGAGCCGATAGACACAAGTGATACAAGTTCGAGAGGATGATTGTATAAATGGGGAATGCTTATTTAGAATCACGCGTTTTCATTATAGATAATGGATTGCATGAGTCCTTGAGTACGAACCCCGAGGAGATGCCAAATTTCTGCCTTTCCAGTGCTGAAGACTGAAATATCAGGAAGCAGTGAGCGAGGGCATTGACGAAACGACAAGTAGATGTTGGTACAAACGAAAGTCTACTTTGGAAAACTTAGAAAATTCGTTATAGTACAACATGAAAAAAAACCAACTGTGATCTGGCACAAAAATTCTGAATTCTAACTCCCTCTATTGTACAACTCTTCGGAGCAATTCTTGCTCATTTGGCTTTTTAATAAGGCCTGAGAGTGTATGGCCTACCTAGTGAATTGTACTTGGAAATCACGATGAACTCAATGGGCGTAATAATTTGTCATCAAAAGAATCGCTATGCATACCACTAGTGGACTGAATGATGAAGACAAGACGCCCGATGACGACGGTTGAGGAGCCGCTGCTGTTGGCGGACTGGGTGGAGGAGGTGTTCTCGGTGTTGCGACAGGTGTGGGAACCACACTACAAATACCTGGGCCTGTGCTACCCTGTATCACAAAAGAAATGAACATTTAAAACGGGACAAGCAGAGAGCGAAGGGGTTACTGAGTCACGAAGACAGCTCTATGTTATAGTTCAACTGAGGGTGCTTTCGTATTGTACAACGTGCAGTCTTGGGAGAGCGGTTACCATATGCCAAAACTTGTACACGAGGGAAAAATCTAGTCTACTACAGCATGGAAAGAGGAAAAACACTTCGGGAAGGAGGGGTCTTACCTCGCATGATCGAATGTCCTCGCAACCACATTGTAACTGTCCATTTAGAGTGTCCACCGCCGCAAAAACTCCTTTGCCGGTACTTCTCTGCGTTAGATAACATAAATACAAAATCAAGCATACGTGAATACAGATTTACTCTGTGCTTCAATGTACTCAGTAAAAAAAAGGCAGATCCGATATAGAATCATCGAGGCTTCAATCTTCGACTAGTCATGTGTAGCGACTTCGGTCCATTGATCTCTTCAGCAGTATCACGCACCTGGTAAAAGTCGACAGCCAGGAAGTTAGCCCAACGATTCCCTGCTGCAGTGTGGCAAACATTGAGGGCCTGGCTGAGCATAGCGGAATTGTCCAAGCAAGCCGTCGTCATATTAGGGTTCGTGGGAAAATAATTCTCCAGAATTAGCGACTTGGTTTTAGTTGTCAAGGCAGCGGATTCTGCTCGGGGTGCACATGTCTCGGACAAAGTTCCATCTGCAAAAACAAACACATTGTATCTTAGGGTCTGGAAGACTCATTTGGAAATTATAGCGATGCCGGCATTTTGTTTTGAGGATGGATACGTCTATTTCTGAGTCACGTCCTGTCCATGGCGAAGATTACATATTGCAGGTTTTCTATTGTAGTATCCTGAAACCAGTTAAGTCACCTCTAGAAAGGGGCAATATGTCCACTTACATTGATTTTCCAGAACATAATTCCACTGGTACGCGATGCCCTCACTGGCCTCTTTTGTCTTGTCTGAAGTGAATAGCAATAGTCTCTGATTGCTTGCGATCATTGTAGAAATAGTAGGCCAATCACTTCCGTCGGTGGGCATCTTGGATAGTGGGAACATGTATTTACTCAGGCCGGCAGTTGTCAGGGCAGTGGTGAGAGCGTTCGTAGTGTTTACATAGTCCTCGAAGAATATGGTGACAACTTCAGTCGGATTTGCCGCCAGGAACGTCTCTATCTCGATTAACGTACCGTTAAGCGGCCGCTGGTCCAGTACAAAGAGCATTATAGTATTAGTAAGCAAGTAGTATGATAGTGCTCAAGATGAGGATGTACAGTTCTGATGAACGGCGTTTTTCTTTCCTTCGAGAGACCTTGGCAATTGCGAACATGCACAGGTTTACAAGAGATTTGCACTCATAGAAACGAGTGCATTTCTCCACATTATAACCCACATTTATGTGACGAGCGAATATAAGCATGCGAAATGTCTCAAGAAACTTCCTGAGATACTTTCTGCATACGAGAAAAGTTCGAAGGATCGCACGCGGGAATGAATATGTATCAATTCCAGAGTCTAGGGGGAGCACCAATATTTGATTCATGCACCGTTCTGAAACTGTTAACAGCTACACTCAGGTCCAGATAACAAAATTCAATCTCGAAGATCATCTCAGAGGCACTTACAAATGCAGTGAAGTCATAGCATTGACGATATATAGAATGACAAAGCCATATGTCCCCGTTTAGCTCGTAAATATCAAGCATAAGGCCCCGAACGCCCTTCTGCGAAAATTTCAAGCGATCACCAAGTCAGTCGCACGTTCCAATGCCCTAATTATCAGCCCCTAGTCTTCACGAAGTTCAGAGAATATTTAATACTCCCTCCGTCCCACTAAAAACCTCGGAATCGGAAATAGTGCATGTACCACTAAAACTGCTCCATTTATTGATTTTGATCGTTCAACGAGCGGTGTGGAATTCTAGAATTGACTGATTTGGATTCCACATTGCAAGCTCAACGATCACAATCAAGAAGTGGAGCGGTTTAGTGGTACACGCACTAGGTCCGATTCGGAGCTTTTTAGTGGGACGGAGGCAGTAGTTGATTTTTTTCTCTGTACCTCTGACATTGAGGCTAATATCGTCAAGCTAATGCATTTGATAGGAAAGTTAGTGATTCATCCTAAAGAAAATGCACACAAATACAACTGAAGGCAATACTGACAGTACTCTGAAACCGGTACAGGATGAACGTATCGATAGTACACTTATGGCCCTAAAATTAATTCGAAACGAAAACATATTAATTATCTTAAGACAAGCTTAGAGAACATACATTAAGCTGACTGGTGACACTGTCTTCTTGATTCTTTTGGGAGACGATTGTCACTCCTAACAGCGAAGTTTCACCATATATGGCATAAGCATTATGCGTTGTAATCCATGCGTACTTGTTAAAAGGCAGGGAAAAATTCTGAAAAAGGGAACCGAACTGTAAGAACAACAGGCCAAAACAACCACCACAAGAACTTGAAACGTTTATGCAAGTCTGGAGTCCAGAAATCAGGTCCTGGTTAGCACAGGAAAAGATCAAACAAAATGGATAGGCGATCCTGACAAGGTGCTTATGAGAGTAGGCTCACGCGGGTTTCAAACCTGTGAGAAAGAGGAAACCGGGGTGGCCGAATCAATAGCGCAAACAGGAGAAGCTCCGTTGCACGAAAAACAATACAGACCTTGTCCACAATCATTGTCTGTGGTACAAGGATCTGAGGCCTGCGAAACCGATGCAGATTACTTTTAGATAAACTGTTCAGAGAATCCTACAAAAAGTTGTAGTCCGCCTATGCAATCATTGTATCCGTGCAACCTCCTCAAACCTACCCAGAAATGAAAAGCGCTAAAGCATTCAAGATAACAATCACACGGGATCCTTTTGACATAGCGCACGAAACGCTATCTGTGATACAATTTAGTCGAACTTGCATCTAAAAACTGCCTACTCCTCAAAGTGAAGTGAACCTTCGAGCGGTATTTGAACACCAAATTTATGCAAGTGAGTTTCAGGACTAAAATCGTCCCTTGTTTCAGCTCACCACGCCAAGAGCATGCACGTTTTCAAAGCCCAAGCACACGCCTAAGCACACGACCATCAAAAGTAACAAAGCCTCTCTCGACGTCATAGTGCGTCTTGTGAACCCTTGATCGCAAGGTCTGCCACCTGCACGCAAGAATGCCTCAGCAAAGTACAAACAATATCCGTTGGCAGTACCGATTTCACTCGCTGACAACAACCCAAATTTATAAGTGCTTTCTCAAAATTGTTCTCGGCAAAGTACCACGAGATTGCAGACGAACACGCGATTTGATAGAAATCGCAGAAAGATCCTTGTCTGTAAAAAAATTTAAGCCAGTGCTCTAGATTGATTTGTCACTTGCGGAGCCACTCTCTGCTCCCTTCTTCCTACTAATCTTCAAACGCTCTTGCAATCAAGCGAAGACGCGGAAATCCCTACCACCTCGTGTCCCAGCGCTTTCGAAGAGAGTAGATGTACGTCGAGTAACCTTCTAACTCCTTCTCTACGACACACCTTCGTCTTGGCATGCAAAGAAGACTGAATTGGTCTCCTCTGCAACCTAACATACTTACTTGGCAACAACCTTGGACCATCAATGACCAGCCACACATTTTCGCCGGCACTGCTCTTGTACAGTAAGATACATCGCTTTCCTCTACATCTGCAATAACTACTGGGTACCAACCGTCCGTCCGTCACCAAAACGCGATTAATTCAATAACGAACGACCGCCTCAAGACTAATACCGGTAATCTTCCGGCCGTGCGAGTCAACCGATCCGTCGTCGTTCCAAAAGAGTGTTCAAACAAGTTTCATAATATCTTCAGCCAATGATCAACTCATGAAAGACGACAACAAAGCTCGCGTACAATGTTATTAGCTAAATAGTTACTGTAGGCTTCATCATCGCCGTGCCTTCCTAAAGAAAGCCCTGTCAACTCTCGCGTGCGACAGTAATAGTGTCATGGCTTTCTTTTTCCTCCGTCCTCTGACCTGCTCTCCTCCGTCTGACCACGGAGAGAATTGGGTTCTTTTTTTTTATTTCAATGGATGGAAAAAAGGCAGAATCTGCAGTTGTTTCCGCATCATCTTCCTCGAATAAGTACTCCGTATCATCACTGGGCACCAACCATGTAAGTCGTCCGAACATTCGCGGGGATTCAGAGCTCCTCGGCTCTTTGGGTTGGAATTTCCGCTCTTGCTCCTCAAATTTCTTCAGGGCCGGCTTTACTACAACTCCAGCAGCTTCGCCGTCACCGGGTTTTACTGCAACGGCTACAGTAGTATCGGCAAACAGGATGCTTCCTGTTCATTCTGGTGATATTTCCGGCCGGCTGTTTTTAGCCCGTTGAAAAGCTTATTAGACCGTAGACTCTCCATTCGCCAGCATATTATTATTAACGCCCCAAGTGCACGTGATTCTAGCGTCGACACTCGACATCCCATTCGCCAAGCACTACTAACCGTACGTGAAGGTCTGATTCGGGGAGGACGTTAAATCCTCCATTCGAACGGCCGGGTGGTTGACCCCCTCGCTCGTCCCCAAGTAAAAACCCTGAAATTTTTTATTTTTCACACATGATAGAATTTGTAAATTTTGAATTCATATTTGCAAGCAGAGGCCCCAAATTAGCTACACTGAATAGGGGTATTAAAGGGACCCATACTAATTATTTGACATTTCACACTATATAAATATCTACCTTCCTTGTACATCAGTAGTTATTGAAGTGTCCCAAGGATGTACATCATGTTTCAAACATCTATAGTTTTCTACAATCAGTCCCTTTAATTTTTTTGGTCCCCTTAATACCCCTATTCAGTGTAGGTGAGGTAGAGAAGATCAATTAATGAAGCACAAAATAGGGGGTCTTTTTTTTATATGCACCCCTAGAATGACTTGGGGGGGACGAACAAGGGAGTCAATCCGCCCCGGCCATGCTAATTGGGCTCCACAGGGGTAGATTTACCTTGGGGAAAATATAGAAACTTTTCATTTTTTGCACATTATTCTTTTTGCAAATTCTGAATTCATATTTGCAAAAAACTAATTAGTTGGGAGAGGTCTAGAACCTACCCTAGACACAACTCAAAATAGGGGGCATTTTTTACTTTTATCCTCAGATAACCCACCAAATTACCATGTGGAGTCCAATTTGAAAGGAGGATTTAATGTCCTGCCTAATTCAACATTCAAAGGTTGAAATTGAATTTCCTCGTCAAATTTTCAAGGGTTCATGTCACCTCACACAATTCACAAGATGACATGTGTCATTTTTCTTTACAAAAAAGACTTCCTTTATGTCAAATTTGACCTTCATGCAAGGTATCACTATTTTGTTGCAAGAATTTGCAAGTGAAGTGAGCTATGCTTGGTGGACATGTCTACAATTCACCCTAGGAAAAGATTGGAATTCTTTTATTGTGCCATCTTTGAAAATTTTGAATTCATACATGGAATTTGAGGTCCCCATTTTGGAAGGAGTGGTTATGAACTACAAAATTAATGCAGTATAAAATATAGGGAATTTTTTTACATTTACCATTGACAAGGGCAATGAGGGGGATAATCCCCCTTGGCCTTGGTGAAGGGTCCAAGAATGAAATTTGTTTGGTCAATGGCATATTCAATGTATTCAGAAAATATTAGTACTTGACCCATAAACATCGACACAGATGTTCAGTGTATGATTGATGACAAAGAATCTCTCTATGTAGGATAAAATTGCAACTATTCATCCTTGGAATTTTGTGTGAAAAGGGGAGATCTTTTGCAATACTTTGACCTCTTATGAGTATTTTTTATTTTTTAAAAGTAGATGATGTCACACGGTTCCAAAAGAGTTGATTTCCATGGTCACTAGTCCATCCTTTAAAGGTTAAGTGAAGAAGCAATTGTAATCTCATCCACTTCAGGGAAGGGGAATATTTCACCAACTAATGAATTCCTCAGAGTAGTTTCTATCATTTTTTTACAAATATTTCTTTGAAAAAAAACACCTTGGCTGGGCTTTCCCTTTTTTTGTCCGGTAAGCCTCTGAGACTTTTCTCCATTGAAGTGATGAGCTGATTTTCTGAGAATGGGGTCACACTAAAATAAAATCATCTTTTTCAAAAGCCTTTTTGCCCCAAATGGGGTCCTCTTGCCACACAATTGCATTGATTTGGACACTCATTCAACAGGCAGCCCTGCATGGATGCCACCAGAGCCCTTGCTCGCTTTAACCCCTAAACGCATCGACGTCCATTTTCTGGATGATGAACAGATTGAAACTCCAGTTTCATCCTCCTAATTACTTGGATGAAAGTTATTTTAATTTGTGAAAATACATTATCAAGTTTTTGTCCTATCCAAGGGTTGGATTTGGTGTTACTAGAGTTAGTATTTTTCTAAAATTACAAATGTGCAAGTATGTCAAGTAGTCAAACTGCATTGACTTTAGTTCAAAAGTGGATTAGCCAAAATGAGGTCATAGATAGGAAGAACAAAAAAATTTCAAAAAATCAGCATGTGAAGAGAACCTCATTTCAAATACATTCCAAGAAATTTTACTCAAAAAATGATAATATTTTGCTTGCAATCGAATTTTGAAGGAATTTTGGAATTTCTCTTTCAAAATTTATAAAAAAAGATTGGTGATAGCATTGGTGAATCTAACCATACAGATGGAATCTACAACTTTTAATTGCATTTCAATTCCAAAATATGCTTCCAAATAGCACTTCATAATGATTTTTCTCAAATCGTCAATTCTAGAGATGAATCTAGACGTTTAGGGGTTACAATTGGAGCCTACTTTGAAAACTTTATGACAATTAGTGTAGGTGGAGTCTAAAAGCAAACAAATGATATTGAAAAAGTCACTTTGAGACCATGTGAAAAAAATTTAGAAGACTATATGAGACTTAGAAGTAAAAAAAAGGCACTCTAGGTGGGCACCTCCAAATGCGTCATTGACGCAAACCCACCATCATGAGCACTATGGGTACATCTCCAAAATCCATATAGATCAATAATGAATTTAGAACCTCTACCAATAAAAAAGGTGAGCTTTCATAACTTTTGCATATGGTACTTTAACATTGTACTTTTTGTTGCATTGGAAGTTGGAACCCCCTCACTTGCCCAACAAGAAAATTTTAAAATTTGACAAATCTAATGATAGTAACTAGGTGTAGGAGCAAAAAGGGGTGGGTGGGGTGGGTGGGGTGTTGCCCACCTTACAAGTGGGTTACCATGATACTACTTGGATTAAGTCTATTTGTGTTTTGCCTTGTAGTTATAACTAACTTCTAGAAAGGTTGAAATTGTGCAAATCTATGAGGCAACCTAATATGAAAGTTCACAATATCTTATATACATGTAATGTGATTTGCACTATCTTCATATTGTCTTAGATAATGTAATTGTCATTCAACTTTTGTTTGATTCCATTCACTTTCATCGGAAAATTTAAAACTTTTGTCTAATTTTCATTCAATTTCACCTCATTTTCATCTACCTTTCATCCATGTACCCCAACAATTTGAATGCAATAATTATATTAGTGATAAGCATTGGCCAACTATTGCCTCATAGTTTTTTTATAAGGCCTTTATATACTGGATAATTGTTGGTGATCCATGGTTCATTACTGCTCAAAGGATTAAGATGTATATTATAGTAAACTACAAGAGAAAGGGGTGTTTTAAGTGAGTTTTAAAGTATAATCCTAGACATAAGATTTTAAGTAATGACCTTTAAGGAGATTTTTAGTAAAATTTTTGCTAGAAATACATATATTTCTAGCAAAAATTTTACTAAAAATCTCCTTAAAGGTCATTACTTAAAATCTTATGCCTAGGATTATACTTTAAAACTCACTTAAAACACCCCTTTCTCTTGTAGTGGTATTTGGTATTATTAAAAATAAATTAAACCTATTTGATGGTCGACAACATAATGTGATAGAACACATTCGCCTAAAGGCATTTTGTGGTGTGAGGTTACCAACCCCTCAAGCTTAGTCTCCACCTTTGCCTTCAAGCAAATGACCTAACACCACAACATGCTCTCGGGTGGATGTGACCTAAGTCTATATCCAAGTAAGTTTTGAAAAAAATTTACATTTATCCTTGTTTATTATTTTTCTTGGATCATATTATCACTATAAAAATTAAAAACTATGTAGTAAGGTCATTTATAAAAAAAAATCATCAATAAATGAATGAGATTTCAATACACACCTATGAATATTTATTCATTTATTTTGGTAGTCAAAAAACTATTTTCATTGAAGGATGGAGCTCTCCACAAGTATAGAAATGGATGAATTATATAAAATATGGATGAGATTTATTTTTTTGTTCAAGAATATATACATTAGTCTTAAATGAGCTATAGCATCTCACAATTTTATAATTGAGGTCATTGCAATAGCTATTATTTTCAAACAAACTTCAAATTTTTAAATATACATTACAATTTTTTGTTGGTCTACCCCCCTTTAGAACCAACAATGAAGAAAAAGAAGTTGAATTTTGATCATGCATGAAAATCCATTTTTTTCAATCCATTCAACATTATAGATTCTTATGTTTGTTTTCAAAATTTTGTATAATATTAATTATGAGAATTCCTCTTTGATCTTTAGGTTGGAATTGGTTTAGTCGATTTTTGGAGTGATTGTTGGGATTTATATCTTGACATATATAGGGTTCACTTTTGTGACCATGGGGTGCTTTTGAAATTTGAAGCCACGACTAAAATTGAAGCCATGACCAAAATGATGGAATGAAACCCATACAAAAATGACATAATGAAGCTAGGTAAAAAGTGCTGAAATGAAGCTAGGATGAAAATGGTAGAAGAAAACAAGGACAAACATGTTGGAGTGAAGCTAAGATGAAAATAATGGAATTTTGATGTCATGAGACTAAAATTGAAGTTGATAATGTCTTTCAAATTGAAGGAGTTCAAAGATTTTGAAAGGACCAATGAAAACATTTGGCATTCAATTAGTTTATGAAACAAAGGCCAAAAGAACTTGGAATGTAAAATAAAATAAAAATGAGAGTTGAAAGTTTTTATAAGCTAATCAATGGGGTTCGGATTTTAGAGGGTTTTGCATTGATGACAAATAGGGTCTAATGTTCACTATTAGTGAACATATACCTCTAAAATTCAACATAACAAGTTCACAATTACCAAGACTTCCATGTCAACTAAATCTACAAACTTATAATGCTCAATAAATGAGTTTTATTAACATTTTTTTAAACTTCATTTACAAGTACCTATGATATGATTTTTCTGTTTATTTTTTAGAGTTGTGATTACATGTTATCTATTAGGTCATAAAAAATTTACATTATTTTTTGGAAATTTGAAATTATTGTGAATTTTTTAATAAAAAATGAATTAATTCATATCAAATGCAATTAATGCTCAAAAAATTTGAATTTGTTCATAGGTTTATAATGTAGTGTAAGAAATCATGGTGCAAATTTTTTTTACTATGTTACTCTAAAATTAAAAAAACAAAACACTTCATAGTAATACAAAATTTTAGATTGTTATTAAACTCTTGTAATGATCTTTAGATTGAAACTAGTTGAGCCAATTTATAGAGTGGTATTTCAGGGGTTTGCATTGACAAATATAGGATCCACCTTGTGATCATGAAATATGTTTGAAGTTGCAATTAAAAAAATGTTAGAATGAAGCCATGACAAAAATGGCGAAATGAATCCAAGTTAAAAAAAATGGAATTTTAAAGCCCCCCCCCCAAAAAAAATAATGGAATTTCGAAGTCATACAACTAAAATTGAAGCCCACAAAGAATTCAATGTTTTTTTAATTGAGAGTTGAAAAGTTTTTTGAGGGAACCAATGAAAAACTTTGAGATCCAATTAATTTCTAAAACAAAGGCCAAGGAATTTGGAATTTAAAAAGAACAAAATTTGAGAGTTGAAAGGGTCTACTTTGCAACCATAGATCTAAATATATAGTAAATTCAATGTATTTTCAATTGAGAGAGTTGAATTTTTTTGAAGGAACCAATGGAAACTTTTGAGATTCGATTAATTTTTTAAGTGAATTCCGTAAAAAGTTGAATTTGAATTTGAAAATATATGAGAGTTGATAGGGTCTTCTTTGCAACCGTAGGATCTGGATCTTTGGTGTTTGTGTATTGGCAAATATAGTGTTCAACACCCACTATTAGTCAACATACACCTCCAAAAGTCCTATATAATGAATTCACAATTGTCAATATTTTACTTGCGGAAATGTCTTCAATTAGTTGTAAAAGTTTCACATTTTTGAAGGAAAATTTTGAAATCATTAGAGGGAATTTGGAACCCACATACGGCCATTTGATTGTATGGTTGCTAGCATGTGAGCCTAGGATCTTGAGCCCATGAGCTTAGAAGCCTAGGCTCTTATGTTATTTGTACCAATATTGTAGGTACCTTCCATAGTTATAGGATGTTTATAATTATAGGTGTCTATGTTGTAGGTATCTATGTTACAAGCACCTTCTATGGTTATAGGATGTTTATATTATAGGTGTCCATGTTGTAAGTAGTTATGTTATTGGCACCTTCTATGGTTATAGGATATTTACATAATAAGTGCCTAAATATATTATGAGTGTCTATGTTTTAGGTACCTATATTATAGGCAACTTCTATGGTTATAGTATATTTATATTATAGGTGCCTATGTTACAAGAACCTTACATGGTTATAGGGTACTCATATTATAAGTATGTATGTTATAAACACCTTCAATAATTGTAGAAGATTTACCTACACCTAGGTTCAAGGCTCTCATTTCTAGGCTCACATACTAGCATCATTGCATTGGATTGCATGAGAATGTGCAATTAAAGAGATTTTTTGAAAATTAATAAATTATTATTAATAAAAAAATTTGGCCAATGTGATCACATGTATAGTGTGCCACAAAGGACTGGAGAATAAAAAAAATTCAATTTCTTTTTCAAGAAAACCAAAAAAGACAAGAAAAAACATTTTTTCCCTTGGATTTGCACATCTGCCGAAAGTGAAATTTTCTCTAATGTCACCATGAATTAGTGAACAAGAAAGTGAAAGAATTCATATTAAATGCAATACATGCTTAAAAAATCTAAAAATATCTCTATAGGTTTATATTACAACATGGAATAGCGTGGAGCATAATTTTTTATTGTGTCATTTTAAAATTAGAAAATTAACATTCCATAGGTATAAATTTATTTTTCTAAATAGTTGGTCAATATTTTATAGTTTAAGTAGAATTATGAATGAATAGACAAAGAGTATGAGTGAAAAATTGATTTCCAATAGAAATCTAATGCTTTCTGGGTTCCAATATCAATGCAAAAATTCCCATTGCCTCAATCTCCCAACCAAATAATGGGTTCTAAAAGCCATTAATTAGATGTCATTAGCAGTACATAGAGCATTGGAGCCCGAGTATTATATAATTTAACTATCATAAGTATAGTTCACTTTATATACCACTCATTGAATTTAAAATGTGTCCCTTAATCCTTTAAATTCTAGGACTATGTTTCACTAATAACCTCTTCAAAATTGTATAAATAGCTACAATAGATTTAAAAAAAGAAAAAATTTCACATCTTAATATAAAATCTTGTATTGACCTTACATGAAAATGTGTGAAAAAAACTTCAAAGACTTTGACCAAGTGGATTGTAAGATATTAGTGTTCAAAGTGAGAATAATTCTTTTTTTTGCAGGTAGATGTACTAGGTTTTCAAACTTTGAATCTTTCAGCCCAAAAAAAAAAGCTACAAATTTTTGAATTTTAAATCTTTGTTGAAGGGAATTCAGTTGAAAATCCAAAAAAAATTATACAAAAACTTGATTCTCCTTCTTTAAATAATTTCTAAGTGGAAGTAGAGCACATGATGAAAGGAAAAATCATCTATTACAATTCAAAAATGAAATTGAAATGTGACAATTACATAGAGGTGATATAATTGTAGAAAATATTAGTAATCAACACCATATAGAATTATTTTTCTTGAATAAATGAAAATTTAGTTAAAAAACCAGATCCAATATATTATTCTTTCCACAAGATACCTTGATGGCTTGCAAAACAAGACTCTTCAAAACTTTCACACCATTCATCTAAATGGAATTAACCAAAGTTTTTTTTATTTATACACAAAATACTCTAAGAAAGGGAGATTGAGTTTTTGTGGATTTATACTACATTGTAATAGAGCTGATTTTGTATCTAGGAAGGTATCATGTTTGCTTCTAAGCCCAAGGGGTAACATTCCTCAAGTTCAAAACTTGGGTTCAAAAGATATTAAAGAGGGGATATTATCATAGGAAGTTTTCATTTTCAGCACCTATGATTACCAATGTTCTACGTTGCCCCAATTTTTAGCATGCTATGAGTACTAATTGAAAAAAAAATCATGTTTGTAACACTCGGTCTATGTCAGTTTGAAGTATTAGTTTTCACTCAATGTATTAAATTCACCCACAAAAATTTACTTTTGTAACTTTTGCATATAAATCAAACCTAAGTATGAACTCAAAACATACATTGATTCAATTGTTTACACATTCATGAACATAGAAAAATTGGAAAGACAATTGAGGAAAAAAGATTTAAAACAATAACAAACCAACAAACCAAATTGCTAACACTAACCATACAAACCATGCAAATACATATACTACCTTCTCTAAGTGTACACTACATCTCTATCAAATTGTCCCAATAAACATGAATTAAATTTCTTAAGCAATGTTTTCACTTGCATATGGAAACAAACACTATATCTATATGTAATAAGTCAACCTTCAATTAAAATTAATTTAGAGGTTTAGGGCTCAATGTGAGAGTCTAATTTTAATACAAAAGAAGCATCCAACAAAATTCAAATGATCCAAAAGTTAGTTGTCCAATCCCTAAAAGCCAATAAGTTCAAGAGTATGCATATCCTAAACCACCAAACTTCAAGGTATTCCATCCAATGTGTTGTATATATTTTATTTAATTTTTTTATAAATGCAACCTAGTATGTAAGAAAATCCAAAATGAAAATATCCTACTCATTACATTTATAGTAGTTTTCAAATACTTGTAATTACTACGTATCCTATATTATTTATATCTTTTTTTTTGTAAACATAACCCTACATTAGAAGAGAAAGACATATGATTCTTAACTCACACAAATTAATAGCACTCTATATTTGTCAAGTCTCTTAACCCCTAAAAGACCATAAGGCCACCATGTGGCTGCTACAACTACATTTGTAGAAAATTTGAATTGTGAACCTAACTAATAATCCATAAACATCTAAGAGACCCTAGATGATTTTTTATGTTGAATACATCTACACAATCCAATCAAGAAATGATTGAGTGTGCAATTTTTGATGAATTTTTTGAGAATGGAGAAGGTGCTCTAGGCCATCACTTCACATCCTCATATCTTTTTTTCTACACCTGAAAAAAATTGCACATTAAAATCATGATTATATTTACTCATGGAAAAAATTCATAGTTCATGGATCACTTTTGAGCATTCCGAGTTCAGAGTATGTACAAAGTACCACCTAACTAGACATCTTTCATCAATATCGTCAACAATGGCATCTTCTCAAAAATTACACAATTTTATCAACCTTTTTTTCATAGAAAAGCTATATAAATATTCTTTTAGTTCAACAATGACAATCATCAAAATTATTCCACACGATGAAGAATTATGCTAGTTACAAGAGCTAGTTAAGAAAACAAGGCTATGCTCAAACACTTTGGTCCCTTAGGGTTTTACCAAAGACTATGACCAAGAGAATTACCTATACTAATTCTTAGTCACAAGTGTAAAGACCCTCTAAATCATGCGTCAAATAGATAGAAATATATATTATGTCTATTCCTCTATAGATGAGTTGGATAAATTTAGATAATCAATCTTTTATTTTCCAAGTGAAATATTTCAATGTATTATTTAGCTCCTACTATGAAACTAGTACAAAACCAACTTGAGTTCAAAGATTGTTTTAATTAACTCCTAAGTACTCAAGTGACCATTTAAAGGTTGCTACCCAACTTCATGCAACATTTTCAGACCAAAAAAAAATTATCATTTATAACTAATATTTGTGGTTTGTCCAAACTCCTTGGACTTTTAGTCTTAAAAAACAAACTTTAGTTGTAATTAACCCGTTTATTATGACAAAATAGGTCTCAAAGTTTTACAAAAAAATCAAATGAATCGAAGAAAAGATTCTTTTTGTTTTAATTTAAACTCATTCTTATATGAGTTGTATTGATTGAGAATATAATCTTATTATCTCAATAATAGATGGACACCAAAAATTGCAATTATTCAAATTTCAAGGATCATATGTAAAGAAGAAAAGTTATATCTTTGAGATGAAATATATTTGTATCTTTTGAACTATAGATCATTTGTACAACAAAATCTCAAAAATCTATACTACACAAATGTTAGAGGACTAACAAAAGAATTTGTAAACAAAAGTTTGAATAGAAAATCCAAGATGTTGTGTACTTGAGACATGTTGCATTCAACTATTGTTTAGAATTTGAAAATCTCATCCTTAAGTGCCATTAATTAATCATATTCCAAACCTTATTTTTGTAAAATAATAAGCATTTGGAAAATTTTGTCAATCATGTCCTTTACTTCCTACATTGTATTTCTATCCAAATCATCGTGGTTGTAGTTTTTGGTATGATATAGGGCATTCCGGCATTGACATGGTAGGACTTTTCAAAAGGCATAAAGTTTAACAATTATAGAATGTCTTTGAAGTACCATTATCGAGTTGACAATGGTAAATCTAATCATACAAAGGTACAATGATTTAATTCCTAAAATACTATGGACAGGTGCTTTCAAGCTCATTTGTCTTTAAAATTATTTCTTTTTTAAAAATTGCTTGGTAGCTTAAAATGTGGTACATTTTTTAATGATTTGCTTGTTAGATCTTCTTCTTACATCATGTTTGCATATGTGCTCATAAAGTTGGACACTTATGTTGTAAAGTGTGTGATACTCTAGTGGTCAAAGAAGGTATACAATGTTTTCCAACATTGTCTAAAGTGCTAATGATTTTTTAAAATTCAAAACTGGTTATTATACCATTACCTCTTTTCATGCAATTTTAAATATTGAAGAGCATTAAGTTGGAAAATGATGTGAGAAAATTGAAAGCAAGTTGATACTTCTAATAGTGTGAAAAATTGTAAATGATATGTGGTTTAAAGAAATTTCAACTACATTTCAAGGTTTCAATATGTAGATGTTGTATTAAAATGTTTTATTTCAAACTCTAGATGGTCTATGGATACAACTTGTACCATCTTACACTCCACACCCAAGAACATTGTAAAGAAATTAAAAAAACTTAACTTCTAACTAAAGCCTAATAATTGATTGACCCCTGACTCTAGAACACATCTCCAAAAATTAGAGACACTCAAGTAGCAAGGAGAGGGGGGGAGGGGGGGGGGAGGTTTACATTTTTTGCAAAGCACCAATTGCTATATTTTGAAAGTTGAACTCACCCACTAGGCAATTATGTGTCAAGACCTGCAACCAATAATACTTTTCACATTTTGTTTTTGCAATCTAACATTGATAGATGCTTAGAAATTGTAGATTCCATTTGCAATGGAAGAATAAATGATCAAGCTTCAAATTTGTCATCCAAGATTTTCTTACATACATTATACAATGATTCATTAACATTTTGACTCTAGAGACAAGCGAACCAAGCAAATACAGAGCTTATAGATAAGCAATATCCAACTTAAAGAAAGCCATTTCTTCGAATAGGCAAGTCAATAATACAAAATTGTCATAGCAGTTGTTTTTCATTATTACAAACATAATGATACAAGTCAAAACATCATACCAAAAAGGCCCACAAGAACAATTTCAAAATTATGTATTTAATATGTATTGAAAAGTTTAGGAAATATTATAGCATCAAAATCATAATCATGTCTAAAGACACAAGAGCATATGATATACTTTAATTTTTATGATTGCCAATTCTATTAGGTCTTATTTACACCAAGAAAACTCCATGGTCCATCTCTCTTTGCATTCCTTACTACATTAGTGCAGAGCAAGTGGAGAATGTATTAGACTAATAAGTAGCACAAGAAGATTCCATCCACAAAACAAGCAATGTTTATCTAATCATTAGGGGAGAATTGAATCCTAAAAGGGGCTGCTTCATAGAGCAAAAATTTGGGTGGGAAAGAGCCTTCTCAATTGACTAATTGAGCCAAGATTTGCATGACAAGCTCAAATATTCATCATGATTACCCAACCCAACTCCACAATCTCATCTCCACTACCCAATCAATCTCTAAGATTTCTTGACTTAGTGATGGAGGATGGCTAGCACACACCTTTGACAAATTTTCACATGCCAAGTGGCCACTACATTGATAGTAATGATGATATGGACAAAATTATACTCTCCTCAAATCCTCAATTAGTACTAAAATTAGTAAAAAAATCTCAAAGCCCTTCAATGGGTTCATTTCTCCCCTAATGCATAGTTTGAAAACATAATCATTTGATTATGTCACAAAATTTTGATGATATAATAAGGAGAAAGGTGGCAACGCATACCTCCAAAGGTGATGATAGTCTATCCTAGGGGTAAATCCTAAAGAACAAACAACATTGAAAACAATTAAACATTATAATTCGAAAATTGAAAGAGGAAGGGTTTTGAGGATTACTTGCAGTTGGGCTTTTGGATAGAAAATTTTGTTGTATTAGCAACATAAAAAATCAGTGAATCTAGAGTATGCTCTAGTGTGATTGTTGAAGTCTCCAAATTGCCCATATTTGGTGATAGATCCCTGAAACAAATGTGCAAAGCCTAAGTTGGAAGACCTCAGATTGGAGCATCACTATGGGAGATCTAGTTCCCTTGACATCTTCCAATACTTGCATGGAGAGTTCGCCTTGATTTGAAATATTTTAAATGTGCACATGATAAGTGATTGTAATTGACACATGATTAGAATGTGAATTGTGCCTAAATGAAAACAAAACATTGTGGCATTAAGGTGAATGCCTAGGCCAAAGGCTGAAGGGCTTGTATTCATATTAGAATCCCTTATCTATAAGGCTTTGTGATAGAATGACCATAGAAAACAAGATGCATGCACTCCAAAAGAGGCTAACAACTAGAACACAAACCATATTGATAGGTTTATTAAACAAATATGCAAACTCTTAATTGTTAAATTTTCTTTTACATGGATGAAACTCTCGAAGATACAAACATTATGAAAAGAGCCATATAAGGCCTTAGACTTACCTATGGTTCGGTCCTTAGAATGTAGACAATTTTGGCAACAAAGCTTGTAAGTCTACAAAAAGGTCAAAAACTCATGAAAAGTGAATATGTATGGAGGCAATGTTCATTTGAGCATTTGCAATTCTTGAGATGAGCCTATTGAACTACCAAACTTGGCTATAGAGACATTATTCAATTTGCTCTTCCACATTGCGTCATCATTTTGAAGCCATCCAAGACAGTTAATTATGTATACAAACAATGAATGCCAAGATGCCCACTATCTATGCCACAATCTACATGATTACAACACCATTGACAAAATCCAACTAATTTCAAGTAGTGGAGCTCATAATTGAGAGAAACTAAGAGTAATGGAGGACTAATGCATTGCACATGGGTGCAAAATGAGTGATTGTTTCCTCCTTCAGTCTTGCCTAGTGAATGATCCCTAAAGAAATTTGTAGATTTAAAAGGTAAGGTGATTTTATTGGAAGCGTATTAGTCACATAGTTAAGGACCTCCATCGTGACATGGCTCAACATAATTGGGTCATTCAAAAGTCTTATTTGGCATGAGACATTGTCCAATTGCTTGCCTAGGCAATGGGACACATTTTTTAGGTATGCTTCCATTTTTTTAATAGAATTTCCCATACTATTTTTTTGGCCCATCTACAGAGTATTGCTTCAAAGCAAAATTTCGCCCAAAAACCAAGTTGCTCTCCAACATCACTTTTTACTATGTCATCTATAGATGCTGACTACCATATCTCTTCGCCACTACTTTAGTTCTTGACTTGCTATATAAGGTCATTCTAGCATCACTATTATCCCTAGAATGTCTAGACTCATTTCCAAAATCGATGATTTGAGAAAAATCATTATAAAGTACTATTTAGAAGCATATTTTGGAATTGACCTACAAATCAAAGTTGTAGATTGTGAGTTGTAGATTCCATCCGTATGGTCAGATTCACCAATGCTATCATTAATATTTTTTTATAAATTTTGAAAGGGAAATTTCAAAGTTCCTTCTTAATTCGATTACAAGCAAAATATTATCATTTTTTGAGTAAAATTTGTTGGAATGGATTTGAAATGAGGTTCTCTTCACATGGTGATTTAAAAAAAATTTGCTCTTAAAATCTATGACCTCATTTTGGCAAATCCTATTTTGAACTAAGTCAATGCAATTTGACCACTTGACATCCTTGCACATTTGTAATTTTAGAAAAATATGTACTCTAGTAACACCAAATCCAACCCTTAGATAGGACAACAACTTGATAAAGTATCTCCACAAATTAGGATGACTTTCATCCAAGCAGTAATGAGAAGATACAACAGTTTCAATCTATTCGTTGTCCACTTTTTGGAAGTCGGAGTGCTCCATGGTTAATCTATATTTGTTGTATTATTAATGCCATTGATGGATGTGACAAACTGTATAGACTCTTTGCCACTGCCTTAAATCTTATCTTGCTTAGGGTCATTTTAAAATCACCATTTAGTTGTACCTATTGTGTTATTAATGCCATTGATGGATGTTGTAAAAATATGCTAGGTGATGGATGTGAACGATTGTGTCCTTTTGCCAAAACACGCGTCTAGATTTAATAGGGTCATTCTAGCATCCATTTCGTTGTACTCATTGCATTATTAATGCCATGAAGGATGTTGTAAGAAAATGCCAGTGATGGATGTGAATGGTTGCATCTTTTTGCCACTATCACGGGTCTTGACTCGCTAGGGTCATTCTAGCATCACCATTTAGTTGTCCCCATTGTGTTATTAATGCCATTGATGGATGATTTAGAAAATGCCAATGATGGATGATGTAGAAAATGTTGGTGATGGATGAGAATAACCAAGTCCCTTTGCAACTCCCACAAGTCTTAACTTGCTAGGGTCATTCTAGCATCACCATTCAATTGTCCCTTTGGCATTGGCATGGTCATGACTCCTGACTTGAATTGGATATAATAAAGAGCTTTCAAATAAATCGACCAACCAAACCTTCTTGAGATGGATAGATTTGTAGGCAATATTTCTTTGCAATTACTTTCTTAAAGGTTATCTAAGTTGAGATTAAAACTATAATTGTATCAAATCTTTTTCAAAAGATGTCCAAATGTAATGATCCTTTTTTTTGAAGTGATGGTATTGAATGTAATCGTCCACATGTTTTTACCACAATTTCCTCTCTTCCTTTGGCACCATCATTGTCTACCCAAAGTTGCCAAAATTCCAAAGTGAGCTCTCTATTTCTTTAGGGTCTTCCAATTTTTTTTAAGGAAAGGTGTATAGTCAAAGTTGGCCAATTATAGTGAAAATTGCCCCTACTCCAATCACAATACTTTGTTCACAACCTTATATAACCTATTTACATCCAAATCTAGTGAAACTTGTAGGTTAGTTTGTATTTTGACAATTCAACATAGAATTGGATTGAAAGGATTGAAATTGGTTGAAAAATCACCATATATAATTCAATAAATATTCCCATGCAGTTTATACATATGACTACAAATTCATTTATTATTCTTTAAGTTTGATGAATGATTTGGTAAAATACCATAGCAATTGTGTAGGAAATTAAATCCTAAGTACTCAATCACCCAATCACTATTCATTGAGGAAGCTTCAAGAAAAAACATATATATATATATATATCAAAGGCAAGAAGAAAGAATGCTCCAAATGAATCAATGATATAGATACCATGGCTCCTACAAGTTTTCATATACTTCAAAAATTACCATAACTAATTGTGAAAATAATTTTTTTCAACAATTTTGGACATGTTGAGATACAAATAACACACTTGTATAAAATGCTTTTTCAAAACTATAAAACAATTATTGATTTAAAAAAATTGAATCAAATTCATAAGTGAAAAAAGTTTTGATACAAGCAATTTTTTTCAGTATTCTTTAGTAATAGAAATGAGAAATCTATTTGAAATAATTTGGTAAGCATTCTTGAATTTAAAAGTACTTTATAAAGTGCAATATAACTAAGACACAAATCTAAACTCCAAGTATTTATAATTTCCTCTAGAGATCATCAAAAGATTGTGGAAAATAAATTGAAGAAACATCTTTCATGATCCATTAATTTAGCATCTTCTTCTTTACCACTCCTCAATGAGGAAATTTGGACCAACATACCATGCAAGCACATCCAAAGGACCCTCACAGAAAAATTGTATGCAAGAATAGAGTTCTTCAGCCTGTTTTGCTCATTTATAATCATCCAATTGCCACTTTGTGGCTCAGAACACATTGAGAATAGAACCTGTCATACTTTACCTTGGCACAGTAATTGAGAGCAAAATAACAGACACGGAAGTGCTCCGCTCATCCATTCCCAACACGAAGTTCTACTATCATAAAGAACCCAGTGCTACACTGCCGAAAATTGAGACAAGGGATCAGCATATGTCGTGTACAAAGTTGCACCGGACTTAAAAACGAGTTAAAAGAAACCATAAACGAAGGTAAAAACACTCACAAAGAAAAAACAGAGTTAGAAAGAACCAACATCTACATACAAAGGAAAACCCAACAAACTTCAGGAAAGACCTCGATAATTTGATTCTGAACAGCACATCCTTGGGCAAAACTCAACCCACATTATCGAGAACCAAAGTTGCGAATGTTAAGGCGCCATTGAAAAGCTCAAGTACACAGGAATAGCGTTCACTGAGAAATTCGATAAAAGAAACCACTACTAAGAAACTACAATGCTAAAAAATAAAATCTGCTAAGCTTCAGAAACAGAGACAAACCCATGAACGACGCCAGACCAAGCCGGAACCGAACACGACAGGCTGAACCTCTAAGCACACCATCGTCCCATATACACAAAGGCGTCCACCCAAAAAAATCAGAAGAGGCCATCTCCACCACCAACTTCCTCAAGAAGGGCATCGGACAAAGAACTCGATTGAATACAACCTTTCTGGTTCGTCCTCCTCTCCAATGCGTCTCATCGTGCACCACCCTGCGTTGACGGACGGGACCCTCCTAAACTAGACTACTGCGACAGCGATACTTGCTCAGTCCTTCTTCGTTGCCTTGTTGATCAACGACTTGTGGATGTGGGGAATCACACCTCCGCCGGCGATGGTGCCCTTGATCAGCGTGTCCAACTCCTCGTCTCCACGGATAGCCAGTTGCAGATGCCGAGGCGTGATGCGCTTCACCTTCAGGTCCTTACTGGCATTGCCCGCCAACTCCAACACCTCGGCAGTCAGATACTCCAGGATGGCGGCCGAATACACCGCGGCGGTGGCGCCCACGCGGCCATTTGCGGCCACCCTCGACTTCAGCAGACGGTGGATACGACCCACGGGAAACTGCACGCAAAAACATGGGAACAACTCCGTCAAGGTCCACCATTCACACAGGGATTGAGAAAAATCTAACCCTGCTGAAGAGCTTGATTCAGTAGAACCACGAAGCAGTTCCAAATTCACAATATCCTGGTCGAGGACTCAACGCAGCCTCTCCATTTCGTTCGCTGTTCAGTGGAACGTCACGATATGAAGGACTCAATTAAGCCCTCAGTCTAACCTATCCGAGAGACTCACACTGATTGCAGGTCCTAACAGTGCTCAGGCGCCATTCAACGGATTCCTTCTCACTTAAAGCACGTACAAGAGAACCGCATTTCCGTCGTCTTTGACTTTACAATCCATAAACAACCACGTAAATGCACTCCCATCTACTGCTTGCTCACGGAACGATGTCACGAGCGAACAGAACTCATGTGACAATGCAGGAAACCGTACCGGCACAAGCACGGAACCAACCGGAAGAAGCTAATCACTATCTCCAACTACATTGACTGGAATTGAAGACACAACACAGCAACACGAACCCGAAGTAAAAAAACAATGCCAAGAACAAAAATAGACAAAATATAACAACCACCCACGACGAACCTGAAGACCGGCCCGGGATGATCGAGAAGTCGGCTTCTTCTTATCCTTCTTGTCGTCAATCACCGGCGCTGCCGCTTTCCCCATCAGCAGCCCTTTGGCGCCTTTGCCCGACTGGTTCCCGCCCACCACCATAGTGTCTCCTTCTGCTGGAAATATTAAAAACGAACCCCTCCACCGAGCTCAATCACGCAAGGAACCCAGAAAACGGTTGACGAAAAACCTCTCCCCAGCTGAGCCCCCAACTCGCCCCAACATACAGAGGGATCAAGAAGCCTACACAACAGTCCACCAAATAATCCAACACCCAAGAATAAATGTGTGAAATAAGCCAAAAAATCGAAAAACTCCGGATAATACACCCGAATAAAAACTCTCTGACAGCGACCCAACGAAAGCGACGTATAATTCGCAGGAACCTCGCAACTCCCAACCACGATCTCAGGAACACAACCAACGCGAAGCAACAGAACCCGAAACGTTGGCAGCTGCCGAAGCAGTGGAACGGGGAGAGGGAAAACCAGGTTTGCCCCCCAAGAGAATGTTGGGTTGTTTGATTTTCCCGCCACAAGTGAAGCGCAGCCAGGGGAGGCAGCCGCGAGCCACCCGCCACGAAATGTCAGTTTGAAAAGAAACAAACCAAACGAGGAGGGGAGTGGAGAGCGGCGAAGGTTCGGAATCGGGAGCTGCCTGCCTGCGAGGGAGGTGCGATGATTCTTGCGATCGGGGATGGAAAACCCAGTGCAGTCCGATTGCGACGATTGCGACGATGGCCTGGCCTGGCTTGGCTTTGGGGTTTGCTACTTCCGTGCTTGCGGAAAACGGAAGAGCGCGAGAGGGAAAAGAAATAGAAAACGCAAGCGGGACTGGGATGAACAGAGCTCCTCGCTGCAGTTGCCTTGATAACCCGGCCTTCCCCCCCTCCGCGTACGCGGGTCTCCGGGTACCATACCCTGCCTGCCGGGTCTTGGAGCAGTTTCATATTTTGTTGGAAATATTTTTGGAACTGCACTCAAAATCCCTTATTTTCACCTTTGCTCAGAAACGAGTTTTCAAATATTGTGGACACTTGCTAAACTAACTATGATTGTAGCACATTTGTCACTCCATGATGTTGTTCACCAAATAATGCTCTCTATTCTTCTGTGTCGGGAATAAAGAGTCAAGGTGGAGGAAGAATGTAGTTGTTGTACTTTTGGATCATGCAAAAAAATTTGTTTACAAAAAGTAGTATTTATTTATCAATTTTTATTTATTTTGGAATATAATAATCTCAAAGATGAGGATCTTCACTATTTAGCCTCAAGAAGGATCATATGTACTCAGCATTGACCAATCATCATACCATATATATTGCTATTTTATATAATTGTAGGATCATTCTTTTATTGTTGCACCATTCCAAAGATGATGAAATTTTGTCCAAATTGTTTAATGATAGATTGTAATAAAACCCAATGTCGGAAGCACAAGATGAAAAACAATTGAACTCCCATTTTATTAAAATAAGAACCCTTTGCTATCTATGCATTTGTGTCCAACATGGTCACATGTTTGGCTCCCAACTTTTGTCCACACCTAGCTTGGCTCATTCTATCCAAGTCCAAATTCTTCCATCTACATCTAGTCTCTTTTTGTCTATGCCCAACCCTTGATGTCTACACCTAGCACCTTACATTTATGCCCAATCTTTTATGTTTGTACTATGTATCCACATTGGTAGTTACATGTCAATCAACGTGGACAAGGTAATTAAGTCCATGTTGAATTTTTCGTACCTTCAAAAAAGTCAATTATATGTTGATTGCATCAAACAAGCGTCACTTTATAAGAAGGGATAATCAAACACATGGGTAGGTGGTCAATCAAAACAATTTGACCACCCTAATTGTAACCGACTTTACAAAGTGCCTAAACATGATGTTAATTAAATTTATTGGGAAATCAAATTTCTATGCACAAGTAATTATATACTTCTGCGATGAATAAACATGTTGGATTTCTACTCATGACAACATGCATATAAGAAATTGGCAATCATGAGATATCAATTTCTAGCAATTGTCATATATTAACCTATTAAAGACAAAAGCACATTTCTTGTATAAATTGTCAAAAACTATCACTTTCTAGGTCAACCCAAAAAATGAATTTTCTTTGAAAAATTCAACCGCAAAAATTTGTACTAGACTACCATCACTAGAAAACCCCCTGTTTTTTTGTGACATGAGACAAAAACCTGGCATGTTTTTCTAGACGAAAGGACATTGAAGATTTGGAGGCAGTGGGTGCTAAATTTGTAATGGATGTTCCAAAAATTGTGTAGATGTCAGTGGTAAAGAACATCATGTTAGTGAAAACAAGTATGTTCTATGAGACTTCGGAAAAAAACATAATTATGTCTTCTATGACATCCAAAAAAAGGTTATAGTACCATGTCAACAAGGATATAGATTTTGACTACAAATAAACATCTAGAAGTTATTTGGGACTGAGGTATAAGGCTGACCAATTGAGAGAAAAATAGGGGTAAAGCAACCTAATAGTATACTTTTGCAAAAAAAGAAAAAAAGTAGCAAGTTGAGGTAGCAATTGAGTGATGTGGCATGCAATGGGGATGACATGGCATGCCACATTATCACATTTTATCACCATTTGAGAGTTCTAAACTATTTTTTGATGTCATTTGTGACATGAAGTGAAACGTCAATAAAAACATCCATATGTTGTTGTGAGAAGATAAGATATATATACAAATGGGGTGGTAGGAGGAAGACAAACCATCAAGGATGTATTAAACATAGGAATTTTATGACAAGTTAGATTTCATACATGAACATCCTAATGAACACTAAGTTGTCTCAGTTGACAAATTCAAAAACATTTGGATGTTTGAGTTGATGTTGCAAAAAACATTTGTACATATTTGTTGATGTTTAGAAAAAAAAACATTTAAATTAGAGCAACTATTCTAACAAACAAGACCCAAGACATAATGAAATTGCCATGTCATAGATTAACCTTTGCCACATCATGTGCCATGTCATCATTTGAACGGATGAAAAAGGAGTTGACATGGCATTGCCCGCCATGTTGGTGTTGGCATGGAGGTGAAGTGGTAGCTACCAGGTGACCATCAAATTATCGAGGAAACTTTTTTGATTACCTCTCGTAATCTTACCATTGTTGATGCTCGCAATGGGACGGATGCAACTTACCATTTAAATCAACTAGGACAATAGCATGTTGCAAAAGGAAGGAACAGGGTCAACCAACTGTAGAGAACTTTTCTGACTATGATTTCTAAGTCTTGGAAGATCCTGTTTTGTGAGACGTCATCCCAAATCTCCATCAAATTAGACTACACTTTCTATGATTGAACATGTTTCGAGGCATTTCCATTATAACGCATTTTTTTGGACATCCTTGTTGACGTGGTGTGAGCTTCTAATTTGTCACTTGGGAGTTGAGACTCATATTTTTTTTCTCAAATTTTGCAATTTAGGAGGTAATTAGATGTAAAAAGCCTAGAAAAGAGTGTAAAATCGAAATTATAGATTGTAACATACCAGAATAGGTATTTGGTCTCAAATAGGGTTTTAGGTTTAGATACACCTGAGGTGCCCACCTATCAAGGTTGATAGGACGGCTAGATGCAACCGCGAGTGTCCGGACGTCCAACGTCCATTGACTTCACCCCCCCGAACATCTTGTGACATTCAGTTTTTGGGTTTTTACTAGGGGGGTAATTTTTTTTACCTTGTCCGCATCGTTGTTTGCTCGCCTACTTATCTGCCAAGGGTCGTCTGAAACCCCGTCCGCATCATCATCCACCCCCTTGCTAGTCTACTAAGGGCTGTCTGATACCTCCTTTGCCATTTCCGTAGCTCGTCTGCGCATTACAAAGACAATCTGCCAGTCTATGAGTTCGTCTGCCATTAGAGAAAATTTGGACTCTTCGGAGGGCTACCAAGAAGTGCTGATAGGAACCCTCACTATATTGCATTTATTTTGCTTGAGGAACTTTTCTCCTATTTCTACAATTCGTCACTTCCAAATGTTAGAGCATTCACTATCAAGTACTATTAGTTAGGGTTGTGACAAGTGTTGTTTTGATATTTGAAAGTACCCCGAAGCACCTCCCTCCGACAATTGTGGAATAGAAAATTGAAATATATTTTTGGAACTCCCAATATTTGCAGAAGGTAAATCTTTGTTTTGTCAAAAAATTCCCTCTCTTGAGTAGCTTCAATAGGCTCTAGAAATAGACTGGTTTGTCAAACCTTGGCAACCCTCCAAAGAGTCCAAACTTTCTCTAATGCTCCCTGCTCGCTTGGTGGACGGGTGGACGGGTGGATGATCAATGCGGATGGGTAGATGGCGGACAGGCGGATGGGGAGGAGGGCGAAAGGGAGAGGTGAGTGGAAGGAAGAGTTTCTTTTTTTCAATTTGGTGGAAGTGGGCAGTTAGCGAACAGACAAATGGCGGATGGGCAAACTATGGAGGGCGGGAGGGAGAGGTGGGCGGGAGGAAGAGTTTTTTTTCTTCAATTTGGTGAAAGTGGGTGGTCAATGGACAGGCGAACTGCAGACGACAGACGAGGAGGAGGGTAGGTGGAAGAGGCAAGTGGGAGGAAGAGGATTTTTTTCAATTTAGTGGAGGTGGGCAAACAGGCGAACAACAGACGGGTAGACTGCGGACGGCGGACATGGAGGAGGGCGGCAGGGACAAGCAGGTGGGAGGAAAGAGGTGTTTTGAATTTGGTGGAGGTGGGTGGTCGGCGGACATGCAAATGGTGGACGGCGGTTGGGAAGGAAGGCAGGAGGGAGAGGTGGACAGGAAGGAAAGGTGCTTTTGACTTTGTGGAGGTGGGTGGATGGGAGGACAAGTAGAGCATGCATGATATGGTGAATCAAGAAAGCTATGGAAATTATCTCTTTGATATGTTATATCATGAGGCACTAAATTGATACAACTATGAAAAGTGACACCAAATAGCGTCTTGTTTGGAAAATTATTTGATTTGTAAACAAAGAATTCAAGTGGGTATGTAAAAAAATTTAGTTTTACATTGGTGCTTTTTTACGAGTTTGCCATATCAACAATACTTTTTGGCTAATAGCAAAAGAAATTTAATGTCAAGATTGTAACAATTTCATTGGTTTCAATCTCTAATTGATTTCTATGCCTTCAAGGGAAAGTAATTAATCCCTAAAGTCCCAAAGGCCCTACACTCTTATAGAAGACTCTTGTGAAGTTGTGATATGTGATCTCAATTAAATGATTTATTTCTAAATTTTTTGTCTTAGATTCTTCGCTTATTAGCAAGATTCTTCAATAGAAGATATTATAAAATTAAAATCACTAGAGCCAAAATTTAAAGTGAAGAAAATTAGAAGCCCAAGAATCTAGTATAGCAAGATGGAAGAAAACATTTTTTTGTTTACTTTAAATGCAAATACCATGCGATGTATGCACTCAAAGTTTTGAAAATGACAAGATTATTTCCACACATTTTTATATTAATTTAGTACCAATTCCTATGGTTAGATATGCCAAAAAATTAATTTATAAAGTTTTTTGCTCTTTGCAATAGAAATGACACTTTTGAGTGATATTCAATGGAAAAAAAGCTTAGGACTTTAAGGGTTCAAGATTTAAAAAAATCCTAGGCCTACGTAATTGCATAAGCAATTCAATCAATATTGTAAATTTATAATTTACAAGATATGATATTACGAAACTTCTTATAAAATCATTTGCAAAAAAGTCTTGAGAGGAAACATAATTGTAATCATTGGAGTATGACCTACTTATCCGAATTGTTGAACTTGAAGGCTTGTCATATTTGAAGGTCAATGACATTCTATACTACCTAAGCTCTAATATTTTGGGATTGTGATAAATTTATTGATGGTTTACAATTAAGGGTACATGCAAGTATACATAGGTATAAGTGTTTATGATAAGAACTTCAATTTCATTTTTGTTGTATAAATGCTTACTTTAATCTTGTCCACATGATATCACATCAAATTACATTAAAGTGCTTAAATCATTTTGAGCATCGTCTTGTAAATGCCATAATAGAATAATGAGATAAGGTAATTTCCTTAAGAATATTTACATTTGTGTTTTGCACTATCAATGCATTTTACAACAAAAAGTGAAGAAACACTCTAGGTTATAATCCAATGTTCCACATTTGTGTAGTGGCCCATAATAAAGTAAATCTTAAGAATAATTAAAACCTAAATAACAAAGTTAGTAAGGTCTACATATGCATTCCATTGTCATGATTGCATTCTAAACCTCAAAGGAATAAAAAATAAAACATATTCAACACACCGCACCACTAATTTTGAAAACTCATGCAATGTTATAAGCTCGGTATGTACAATTGGGGGTTCTATAGTTCAATTTCTTTTGTAGAGTTTAGGGTTTAGGATATAGGGTTTGGAGAACATGTTTAAATGTGGGGAGGAATATCTGGAATTACCCTTTCTCATATTAATATTACATTGGATCCTTGTTGCATTGAAGAGTTTTTTAGGAAATGAATCTACACTTTTAAGAATTTAATGCTGTAGGACTTCTGATAGACAAAAGTCGGGGGGTGGGGGTGACAACGAGGCGGTTGGGTCGGTCAGCTTGAGCGGATGAGCATGGTGGTTGGCAAAGGTAGACGGAAAGGGTCGCTAGCAGACAGCCAAGTGGACAGGCGGATAGCAAGGCGGATGGGAGGGCGAATGGCCAAGCAGAAAGCAAAGTGGACACCCACTTTTTGAAGCACAAAACTTCATTTTCCATTTTCGATTCATGTTTCAAGAGTTTGAGGGCGTGTAATATATCATTGGAAAGTTATTTCCAAGACCTTTCTAACAGTATATTATACGCCCCAAAATTCCAAAAAACGAAGTCAAAAATTGCAAGTGAAGTGAGATACGACTACATAGTAAGCATTTGTTCAACTGGACAACTGTCCGACCGTTCGCCAAGTGGACAGCTAGACGGACGGGTGGATAGCAAGGTGGACGCCCACTTTTTTGAAGCATTGAACTTCATTTGTCATTTTTGATTTGATTTTGGGGAGTTTGGGGCGTGTGATATACCATTGGAAAGGTATTTCCAAGACCTTTCCAATGGTATATTACATGCCCCAAAATTCCAAATAACAAAGTCAAAAACCGCAAGTGAAGTGAGCTACGATTACATAGTGAGTGTCCACCCAATTGGACGACAGTCTGCCTATCCATCAAGTGGATGAGAGGGTGGACGGGTGGACAATTAAGCGGACGCCCTTTTTTTGAAGCATTGAACTTCATTTGTCATTTTCGATTTGAGTTTGGGGAGTTTGTGTGTGTGTGATATATCATTCGAAAGGTATTTTCAACCTTTCCAATGGTATATTACACACTCCAAAATTCCAAAAAATGAAGTCGGAAATCGCAAGTGAAGTGAGCTACGACTACATAATGAGCCCATCCACACCTTGTCCACATTGCAACCGCTAGTCCGCCCACCAACCTGTCCACCCATCTTCGTTCGCTTGTTCATCCAACTGCTCGACCACCTGTTCGCTCAACTGCTTGACCACCCATGTGCATGCCTGCCCGTCCGCTCGACTAGTCGACTACATTTACCCATGGTCAGTTTGTGGACAGGGTGTTTTATCCATTGGACACACAACATCCGCTAAGTTTGGACATTTGAACGTCCAATTTTTGGACGTGATTTTGGCCGAGACAATGACTTTTGTCAACACTTCCACCTATACATAAGATAGAATCTTAAATGGTGGAAGTTAGGAGGTTTGAGTGATGTTGTTCCAAATAGCTAAACCTTCTAAGCTAGTAACCTAGTTTGCTAAAATTGAGCCAAGAGAAGTCTTGTGAGATTCCTAGGTAGGTCTCAGTTTCTCCATTCCATTGTTGGAATTGTAGAAGCTCCAATGGTTAACATTGTAGGGATTACCATTTCAAGACAAGCCTGTAGAGGAATGTACAACCTATAGACAATGATTGGAGGATTGGAGCACGCTAGGGGATTAGAAGTGAAGTCCATTCACCAAGATTTCCTTGTACACTAAAGATTCCCTATTTTCCAAATATTTAGTAAAGGGTGGGATTTATCCTCCTCATCACTACATGTGCAAAGTAAGAATATGAGCTTGCATGACCATTGTGGGATTCCATGAGAGATTTCACAAAAAGCTTCAAAATTTTTTGACTTGCAAAGATATCTTTTCTAAACAATCAACTGCCGAAATCTACGATGAAAAATAATTAGAAACTTTCCAAAGGGTGGTAAAATCTCACTAAAAATTAGGATATGTACTTTTAAATGAATAATGTACTCCAACAAGTTTTGAAACAATCTAATAGTGGGAGGTACCCAAACCAAGAGGTTCTTTCTAATTTAAATAACATGGTAATATTTGCGGGGAGTTAACCAATGTCCCAGGAGCCCAAAAAGTCAAAATGAAGTGAACTAAGTGTCTTCTCTTACCCCCTTTCCCCCTTGGACCTTCCAAACAACCCTAGCCAATCACCTTCCTTAGAAATAGTGACCTCCAAAAGTTAGATTTTCAACCCTTTTTTTTATTGAAGTTGGCACTAGGTTTTAATAGTTTTTTTGCATAGGAAAAAGGGAAGGGGTTACTTTGTTGATTAAAAATGGCTATCTAAAGCCAACGACACAATCCATTTGCGGATCAAAGTTAAGCTCCAAAAATTAGAAGTTGGACTAGTGTAGAAGTTAGGAAGTTAATGCCCTAGGTATAGCCAAAAATGTAGTGAAGATCTAGGGTTTTAGGGTTCCCATGTTGGGAACGAAATTCATAGCTTGTAACTTAGGGATGAGGAAGGGTGCCTGGCCATTTATACAAAAGGTGCACTTCTCCTCTCAAAACACCTTCATTTTGTACTTCGTTTCGTTGAGTCCAATTTGTACTGGAACGTTTGACGTTTAGCCAAAAACCTTGGTAGTGCTTGTTTCTTGACTTTTGGGTCTTTTTTGTTGGTCTTTTGCAAGTTTGTAGAGGTCTTGGGGTCTTTTTGTACCTTATGTCTTTTTGTCTTGTTGTGTCTAAGTTTTGTGTCTCTTATTGGTTATTTGTCTTAAGTTTGCTCAAGTTTTAAACATTTAGTCCTACTAACCTTGGAGAAGGTTTTGTTGCCTTCTTCCTTTAGATCTTGTCACGTCTTTGGCAGTTTTGTGGGTGTCCTTTCACTACTAGAAAATTCAATTTTTTTGTTGTTTTGGTCACATTGATCTGGTCACTATTTTGTTGATTTTGACAAAAATCTATTGAAAATCAACAAAAAATCAACAGATTTTTGTCAAAATCAACAAAATAGTGACTGGATCAATGTGACCAAAACAATAGAAAAATTGAATTTTCCAGTAGTGATTTGTTCATTTTACTAACTCTGGAACCATCTCCCCATTGTACCTTAGTGATGCCACTTTGGGGGGCCTCTAGTTTGTTTTGAGTCTTATATAAACCATTGCTATACTAACACATATCATGGTTTGTTGAGGGTGTCCTAAGTCCCCATATTTTACTAATCTTGTTTTAGCTATGCATGTGTCATTGTGGATCGTGCCAAGATGGCGAAGCTTTGGACCCTAGGGTCTCAAGAGTCTTAGATTGTGTATTAAAGTCCTATCTATGGCGGAGCTTTGAACCCAAAGGTACCTCCTAGTCTTAGATTTGGTGTTGAATTCAAATCGGCAGGACTTTGAACCTACCTAGTGCTAACCTCTAAAGTTTAGTTTCCAAAACATTTTGGAAACAAATCAAAGTTTACACTACAAAAAAACAATGTCCAAATTGACACGTCTGAATTGACTAAAAAATGTCCAAATTGACAAAAAGATGTCCAAATTGACAAAAAACTAACAAAATAATGTTCAAATTGACAACGTTCTCCTATAGTGTTAGTACCCCAAAATAGACAATAGGCCATTGTGAGTGAATCCTATGCATCCCTTAGGTCCATGTTAACCAAGTCTTATGTCTTTCCTGAGTCCATTTCACTCCACGTGTCCTCTATTCACATCTAGTCAAGGTTTAGCTCCTAGTATATAAAAAAATGTCAATTTTCAAGGGCTAACTTCCTACACCAACAGCCTAGTAGCCCCCAGACCAGCATCCAACAGACCCTCCAATTTGGTAGGGAGAGCCGACAGGTATCGAAGGAGGTTTCATTGTTGGGGTTGGGGGTTCAAGTCATTCGGGTAGGTTCTAAGTGCCTAGGGTTGACAAGATGTTTGGACATAGCCGCACGTTCGGAAGTCCAATGTCTGTAGACACTATCCCTTGAGACCTTTGCATTTTCAATTTTTTACCATGGAGTAATTTTTTTAAGCCGTCCACTAAGGGCTGTTTGTGGCGATTGCACGTGTCTACAACACCATCCACTCGCTTGTCCGTCTACCAACCCCTCCATGACCTTGTTAGCCTACTCATTCGTGAGTTTGCTTCTATATCCACAAGTCTGTCTACAATTCTAAGAGTGTGTTTGCAAGGCTATCCGCCTATTCACTTATCAAACGTGTAGGTAGTTGGATGGATGCTCATGGTGCATTAACAACTAACTTCATTTGCCATTTGCGACCTCAATTTTTGGAATTTGGGGGCGTGTAATATATCGTTGAAAAGGTCTTCAAAATACTTTTCCAACAGTATATTACATGCCTTCAAACTTCCAAAACGTTGATTGGAAATGGAAAATGAAGTTGATTGGGAGGGCATATTAAGTGTCCACCCATCAGCTTGTTGACTGAACCATTTGTCCTCTCGTCCACTTGTTGGACGCGTAGGTAGTTGGGCGGATGCTCATAGTGCACTTACAACTTACTTCATTTGCCATTTGCAACCTCAATTTTTGGAATTTTGAGGTGTGTAATAGAGCATTAAAAAGTCTTCAAAATACCTTTCCAACGATATATCATACACCCCCAAACTCCAAAAACTTTAATAAAAAATGGAAATAAAGTTCATTGAGAGGGCATAGTGAGCATTCATCCAGCTATTCGCCCTCCCATCCACCTTCCTATCTGCCTAGCCTATTGCCACCCTGTTCGCTTGTAGAATGTCGAAACAACTAGGTGGACACTCATGATGCACTAACAACTAACTTCATTTTCCATTTACAATTTCAATTTTTAGAATTTTGGGGCATGTAACATTCCATCCGTATATCACTCTCCTTCAAACTCCAAAAACTTTGATAAAAAATAGCAAAAGAAGTTGATTCAAGGGCATAGTGAGTGTCCGCCCTCTTGTTCACTTGTCAGATGCCCCAACAACTAGGTGGACACTCATGGTGCACTAACAACTAATTCCACTTGCCATTTGCAACCTTAATTTTTGGAGTTTTGGGGCGTGTAATATATATTGTTCGAAAGGTCTTCAAAATACCTTTCCAACTGTATATCAAACGCCCCCAAATTGCAAAATCTTCAATTGGAAATGACAAAAGAAGTTGATTCAAGGGCATAGTGAGCGTCCATCTAGTTGTCCGCCCCCCCATTTGCTTGTTGGACGCCGAGATAGCTAAGCGGATGCTCATAGTGCACTAACAACTAACTTCATTTGCCATTTGCAGCCTCAATTTTCAGAATTTTGGAGCATGTAATATACGGTTGGAAAGGTCTTCAAAATATCTTTCCAACGATATATCACACGCCCTAAAACTCCAAAAACTTCAATTAGAAATAGTAAAAGAAGTTGATTCAAGGGCATAGTGAGCGTCCACTCATTTGCTGTCCGTGACCTGAATCACCGTTTGCCATCTAAATTGCCATCCTCCAATGCATTTAATATCCACCACCCCGTGTCCCAATTTGCAAGCCCATCTATAGTTCCCCAACTCGTCTTCTATTTGCTAGTTAGACCACCAATCCTTTTGCTAGCCCATTTGCCCGTCTGTCTACTAGTTCACCTACCCATTTTCTGTCTGCTAGCCCGTCTCCTTGTTCACCAATTTGTTTACCTATCTGCCACCCCATCCCTAAATTCACCAACCCATCTAATTTCGCCTGTTTCGGCCATTCCATCTATTATTTGCTAGCCCGTCCGTCTCCTCTACTAATATTACTAAAATATTAGATTTTGAAAAGTATTGACCCACTTCCAAAAACTACTATTCAATGCTACAAGCATCCAATGTAGCATTAATGTATGAAAAGATAATTCAAATTATTCTTTTATACATTTAAGCATGCACTCTAAAAGCTAAACCCTAGACTTTGAACCTTACATCAATTACTATAAACATTAGTGCAATGTATAGATTATATTTGACCTTCGCTCTTGTTTGCATGTGATTATCATAGTGTACTTTGTGAGCGTCAATTTACTCACCCTTAATAAATCATGAGCACAAACAAGTTCTAGATTCTAAATTTCTAACTAAGTGAATCCTACTTTGGGGTGCCTAAGCATGGTCCATTGTGCCTTCCCAACAATGGAACTTTTTCTAAATGCATATATGTGACCCAAATATGGAAGAATCACTTAATCTACATCCGATTTTCTTAGTTGGTCGAATGGATGAGGCCGACGTGGTCTTTGGATGTGACTCACATTAGGGAGGAACTAACCTTAAATCCTTCTAGGGCATTCTTTGCCTTTTCTAAAAACCTAAAATTCGACCCTAACCGACCCTCTTAGCCAAAATTATGTGCGGATAAAGTTTGACCACTACTCGGTTCATGAAATTTCATCCATAATTTAAGTCTAGTTCCCAAATTCTTAATGACTAGGAATTTTTTGGAGTGGATCAAGAGACTTATTCCTACCTAAATCTAGAGTTAGGTCCTAATTGAAAACTTCTATAAATATCTCATTTGAATCTAAGTTAAACTTCATCCTTCATTATCTTTTTGGATTTTCATAGATTTTCCTAATTGAGAGGGTCCCTTGGGTTCTACTTAACTTCTCCTACAAGTCTAGAGCCCTAACTTTCTTACTTAACTTCTATTCCTATCATTTGTAATTGGTTTCCTTTAGCGTTCAAGGTTCAGATTAACCTCCATATCTTTACTAATTTTGGCAACTTTATATTTTTTTTCCTTGTAGACCCGGACTCTAGCTTTCTAGGTGGATAAGATACTTTCTAATCCGATATTCCCACTAAAAGTTCTTGATGGATGAAGTTTGACCACTAGTTAGTACTTAAAACTTCATTCACTAATTCCTCTCAATCTACAATTCGGAATTGACTTTTTCTTTCGCCTCTAGACCCTACTTAATAACCTCTTCCTAATCTCCTCAATGTGTTTTCAACTTTTATGTCTAACTATTTCTCATCCAAATTAAGTCCGAACCTTCATCCGATGATAGCTTCCTCAATTTTACTCCAATTTTGGCATGCCTTAGGTTTTTTAAATGCTATGAACCTCTACTCTAGGGTTCTAACTTCAAGATTGACCTAGACTCTAGCTTTAGGGGTCTGACTTAGGGGTGGCCTCGGCCATAATTAATAACTACTAATTAGGGGAATTAGAAAAGTTAGGGATGGGTTGTGCTATACTTTGGAACTTGAGTCGTTGACTGTGCCTACCGGAAGTTCTTCCTCCTTTGCCATGAACTCCCATGATGCAATACAACAAACCACTGTTTTAATAATAGAGTAAATTAATACAAGATTTTGTTCATTGGCTTTGTCCTATTTCTTTTCCTCCTTCTTTTCCTTCTATACTATTCTTCTTGGCCTAACTACCCTCATTTCTACTTATGAGACTAACTAAGGATGCATCATTGTGTTTTACAAGGTTGAACTACCTTGTACGTTCTATGTCTTACGACTAACCTCATGATAATCACTTCATTTTAATCCAAGGGCTCAAATAAGCTAAGAGGATTCTTTCTCTATCCTATCTACTCTCAACTTCTAATCCTTAAATATTCCTCCCTCTCTCACCACCTCTCTAATCTTCCCACTTCTTCTACCTTCACTCCCTCTCTCTTCTTGATGGTCTTTCCCTTTTTTTTTGCTTGATATGGTTTGTAGAAGACAAGGAGTTGGCTTCCCCACTTCAATGGTCAATTGGTTGGAGATTGAGCTTGATCTCTACTTCTCTCCCTAACAACCTACCTTTACTTTCGGAATCCCACCTTTATTCCCCCCAAATCCCAGCCCTTACCCGAAACAGCTCTTCTTTCAATAACCATGTCTTGGCTCTAGCCTTTGTGATACCCGACCCTAGGTACTAAGGTGCTGGTTTGGGGGTATTGGGTCTCCTTCATTCTATGGTTGATTCAATGCTAGGACTCTAAAAAATAGAGGGAAGAACCATATCTAGAGGTTAGTAGTTGGTGTGCTACTTCTGAGCTATTGAAGAGGTTCACTTTCCATCTAACCAATCGCCTCTCATACTCGTCTTTACTTTTATTTTTTATATTTTGGGGTTTAAACTTTGTTTCGTTCCCATCACGTTTTGGGAACTAAACTTTGTATAGAAAAAACCCACGAAAGGTTAAGGTTTATCCATGAAAGGACTTTAACATACAACTAAGACTCTTCCACCCCTAGGGGATTCAAAGCTTTGTTCGTGATTTCTACTTTTAACACACAACTAAGGCTCTTTCACCCCTAGGAGGTTCAAAGCTTTGTTGTTACAATGGGATCCACCAACCTTGACATTCTCTTGGCTCCTTCTAGGGACCACCACATTACTATTGGAGGACAACAAAAGAAAAAATACTTAACACCCAATGGTTAGCTACACGGGATTAGTACAACGAGAATTTGATCTAAAGACCCCTCAAGGTGACATTGCTAGGTCATATGAGGGGTTACTCTAAGGTTAATACAAAGATAAGAAATGGTGTCAAATAGACAAGCTCTGCCTTAGGAAAACGCAGGGCTTCAAGTGCAATTAGATGCGGTCCAGAAAACGAAAGATCTTGTAGTCATATAAAGTCACAAACATAAAGGTAATCCCCTTGATGATGACATATGAACCAATAAAATATCACATCTCTATATTTCCTCATAAGATGTCATGGAGTCTCAATATACATCATATGTTTGTAAAAGATAGTGGAAAATAAGCTCATATTCTCCATAAACTCCCCTTGGAGAAGTATCTGATATAAAAATGAGTGTCACAATCACTTTAAACTCCAAATTAAGAATGTGATATGTCCTTGAAAAGTTAACTAGAAATTCTACAACCTCTACAAAATTCATTCAAAATTAAAATATTGACCAACTTTCATAGTCAATCAAAGTTTATCCTTCTCAACTCAAAAGCAATTCACTTCTACTTTGCTCCCAAGCTCATAACTTTCACATACTAGCTTGAAACTAAAAAAATAATAGCATTTTGGAAAGTTTATATGAATATCTACAACCCCTTTAAGTTTCACTAAAAATTAAGATATTGTCCGACTTTCATAGTTGCCCAAAGTTCACTCTCTTAAAAATCCAAGGTAGCTCTACAATACTTCACTGTCAAGCTTATAATTTTCACATACTAAGTCCAAACTTAGTGAGTGATAACTTTTCGAAATCACAAAAATAAGATGCACAACATTTCAAAAATGTCATTGTAAAAATCTCCATGTATAATGTGCAATGACTCCCCAAAGTTACGGCTCTCCTAAACAAACAAGGAAGAGGAAGAAGATAACCCTCCACCTCTACCTCCACCTCCTACCATCCACCTAAGCTAGTGAGTTCTAGCCACTAAAATGTCATATGGACCACAATACACTCATGAGTCACCTCTTATCCTCCATAAGTCTATCCATATTATCTATGTGGACTTCTAATCCATTTAAAACAACCAAAGAAAAATAAAATAAGTTTTACCTTACCATTTTACAACTTCAAACACGTAAATGAAAATATTAAAATATCTTCAAGTATAGAAATCAAATAATTAAATTCAAATGTTCATCAAATAGAGGTAAAAAAAAGAGTTCAAGTAGAATATGATCCCATTTATTTTTAGAGATTCTAGAAAAAAACCAATTTAATAAACAATTATGTATTTTCACATGATGAATGCATATACAATGCAACAATGGAGGGAAACTAAGAAACCACTCAATGGATATACTAAACCACAACCTCTCAACAACACGATAAAAATGAACTTTCGAGTTTCAAAGGCTTGAGAAAGTTAGTGTAAAGAGCTCAAGGTGCAAGGGACCCACAAAGACCTTACAAGCTTGAAAGAGAGCAGTAATGACCGAAAAAGTGCCCCAAAAACGCTATTGCAAACTTTATAATTAAGAATGCCATAAATCTAACATAAATTGGATGCAACGAACCCTAATACAACACAAAGGGAGGTGAGATAGGAAAAGAGGTGCCCTTTTATACTCTTTCTTAGGCATCCTCTCTTGTCATTCATTTAAAGTAATTATATCTTTTGGGATTTTCATCCTCATCCTCAAGGATTTTCATCTTATGTTGGTTTGCAAACCTAGCTTCTAGAGATTAACTCCAAATTACAAACGGATTGCGCCATTGACTTCAAGAGGCCATTTTTAGTCTTGAAGTCTAGGAGAACTCCCACCCCTTTTCTTAACACCAAAATCTCAATGAAACTTAGCACCAACTTAACACCAAAATTGGGCAAAAATCTAACTTTTGGAGTTTGACTTTTTTGGCAAAATTAACTTGCCTAGGCTCTTGAGTAGACATAGGGAGTAAGAAAAGACATATTTTGGACCTCATTCTGCTTTCATATGCTCCCACTATGCTAGTCAATTCCATCGTAAACTTTAAATTCTATCAATTGTCAAGGAATCTTGCAGGTTCGAGTACTTTTGGCTATTGGAATGTCTTAAAATTTATTGAGGGAGCTTATTAATAAAAAAAAAGATATTTCAATTTTTAGTAAGATTTTATCATCACTTGGGTAATTTTTAGGAATTTTCCATTGTAGGTTTGGGTTGTTAACCATCTAAAAGGGCATCTTTTAACTATCAAAAAATTCCAAAACTTTTTGTGTGACCTCTCATAGTCTCATAGGATACCAACAACACATATGTAGGCTTATATTTTTATTCTACACATTGGCCTAGGGGGACAAAATCCACCCCCTTGTTTAATTATTTGTATCAGGGAATCTTTCACACTGGAGGAAATTTTGATGAACCAACTTCGCCGTTGGTTCCCGAGCCTAGTTTTAATTTCAAGTCATCCTCTTTTGACCAAAGATTCCTCCATAGTCCTGTCTTGATATTTTAAATACCTTCAAGCCAATAATTGGGGTTTTGTTATTTCATCGTTGGAATGGGTGAACTGGAACCTATCTTCAGGAACTGACCTAAATGCCTCACTACAGTTTCCTCAACCAATATTAGTCTAGAGATGTCTCTCCTATATGGGATTTTGAATCTGATGTGTCCATAACATGTAACCCAACAATTTACCACAATTAGTTGAGTTTTAACCTATGTACAACTCATGGGTTAGGACATTCTAGTTATATTGATATGTGACACACATATTTTAGTTCTACATTCATTTGGGGGCTTTTTATATATAAACTACACACAAAAAAATAAAATGCGAAAAAAAAAGAGTGAGTCCTCAGTGACAAATTGGGGGCTTATAGAAACATTATGAAGTTGAAGTGGCACAATGACATGTTGCTAATGGTGGCATTTGTGAGCCCCCAATTCATCATCTAGGATTCACTATTTTATTTTGGTGTTTTGTTATTTTGAGTGTAGTTTTATATACAAAAAACCTCAAAAGTGTGTGTAGAACCAAAATAGGTGTGTTACATACCAATATAGCATTTGGTATAAAATTAAAATATTATAGCTAGAATATCCCAATTTCCAAACCACAACTTGTACATGACCCAACTAATTATGGTAAATTGGAAAATTATGTATTAGTGGTACAATTGGTTCAAATTCCATATAGGAGAGACATCACTAGGCTAAAATTGGTCGATGAAACCCGAGTGAGGTATTTAGGTCAATTCTTGGCGATAGTTTCTAGTTTTTCCATTTCATCATTAAAATAGCGGAACCCCAATTGTAGGCTTGCTGGAGTTAATTATAACAAGATGGGATCATAGATGAATCTACGGCCAAAGAAAGGTGACTTTGGAGTTAAAATCAATTTTGAGACTCAACGGCGAAGTCGATTCGCCAATATTCTCTAGGTATATGAGCCTACACATGTATTGTAAGATTCTATGAGAAGTTCCCAAAAAAGGTTCAAAATTTTTTTATAGTCAGAAGATGCTCTTCCAAACGGTCAACCATCAAAACCTACAATGAGAAATTCCTAGAAATTACCCAAGTAGTGGTAAAATCTCACTAAAAATTACAATATTTTTTTTATGTTAATAAGACGTCCCAATAAGTTTTAGGACATTCTGATAGTTAAAAGAATCCAAACCTGTGAGATTTTTTTGACAATCGGTAGAATTTAAAAATTATGGCGGAGTTGATTACTTGACCAACTAATCGAAAGTATACAGAAGCAGAATGAGGTTAAAGATTTGTCTATATTTTCTCTTCTATACCTACTTAAGAGCCTAGACTAGTTACTTTTGTTAGAAAAATCAAATTCCAGAAGTTGGGTTTTAAATCGATTTCAGTGTTAAATTAGCGCTAAATTGGCAATAAATTAGAGTTAGGTTTTGTTGAAATATTGGAATTAGGAAAAGGGGCACAGACTTCCTGTGTAAAAAATGGTCTTTTGAAGCCAATGGCGCAATCTATTTCTGATTTGGAGTTAATCTTCAAAAGTTAAGTTTACAGACAAGCATAGAAAATTAAAACCCTTTAAGGATGAGGATGAAAATCTAAATTATTAGGGTTACCTTAGATGAATGAGAGGAGGTGGGTAATCAGAAAAGAGTATAAAAGAGCACCCCTTCTTCACTCGAATCCCCCCCATTTGTTGTATTTGAGTTCATTGGGTCTGTTAGGTCGAACTTATGTTAGAAAAATTTAGTGCTTTAATCCCAAAACTTGAAACATGTTTTGGGGGCATTTATGGCCCATTGTTGTTCTTTTTTTAGCTTCTTGAGGTCTTTGTGGGTCTCTTACACCTTAAGTTCTTCACACTAAATATTTCAAGTCTTTTAGAGGCTTGAGAGCTCACTCCTATCTAGCTTTTTGAAGTACCGTAGTATTGTATTATCCTTTGAGGGTTTTTTTTGGTCCCTCTCCTTGTCATATCCTTGTTCAAATCCTAGAATAACCCCTAATGTGATCTAGCAATGCCACTTTGGTGGGCCTCTAGTTGAAATCTATCATTATACTAACCTTCGCATTACTAACCCTTGGCCTTCAAATATCCTCTTGTCCCTCAATATTAATATAGTGGTCTATGTAGTGAGCCAAGAGTAGATTAAGGTTCGTGGGTCCCGACATAACAGTGGAACTTTGAAACCTCCAAGGGTCAAAGATTCTTAGTTATGTATTAAAAGTGGAAACCATGGTGAAGCTTTGAATCCTTTAGGGATAGAAGAGTCTTAGTAGTGTGTTAAGGCCATTTCTCAAATAAATTCTAATCCCTCGTGATTTTCATGTACAAAGTTTACTGCCCAAAATGCATTTGGGAACAAATAAAGTTTAGTCCCCCAAAGTAGAAAGTAGAAGTTTAAGTCAAACTTAAAGGGTGGCCAAGGGAAGGGAGAGAGAGCATCAATGGCACTCATACATAGCCACACAACCCACTAACACATCGATACATTTTTCCCCTTTTTTTCTTTTCCTTTAGTATAAAAAATAGCCATAGATAGAGAAAAATATCAAAAAAAGAAACAAGTATTCCAAACTAATACCCAGACTAGTCCCTGTACTCCAAAGCACTCCTCCAAGGTTGAGTATATCTGGGTATCAAGAGTCCGATTCGTCCGAGTATCAGGGGATCCAAGGGTCCAATAAGACTAGCTGTCGGGGGGATGAATAGATCTAAGGATTGGGGAGAAGCGAGGGACCTGTATTGAAGGAGGAAGGAGGGACAAGGGTTCAGGAAGAAGGGAAGTTTAAAGGAAAAGGGGGAGTTCTGGAAGTTAGAAGATAGAAGATGAAAAAAACCCTAAAATACAACAAGACTTGATCCTAGTCCTAAGATAAACTTCGGAGTGGGGAAGTGTGAGCCCCTAATTCATCACCAAGGGTTCACTTTTTTCTTTTTTTTCGTATTTTGTTATTTTAAATGCAATTTTATATACAAAAAGCCTCCAAAAGAGTGTAGAACCAAATTAGGAGTGTTACATTCCAATATAGTATTTGGTCTATATTTATAATATCATAGCTAGAATGGCCCAACTACGAGTTGTAAATAGATTAGTACCCAACTAATCGTGGTAATTTGGTCAATTCTAAGTGATGGGCATATTAACTCAAAAATCCACGTAGAGAGGACATCTCTAGGCAAATATTGGTCAAGGGAAACCTGGTAAGGCATAGGAGTCAATTCCCAGAGATAGGTTCTAGTTTCCCCATTTCATCGATGAAATAACAAAACTCCAATTATTAACTTGCAGATGTTAAAAATATCAAGACAGGATCGTGGAGGAATCTCAAGTCCAAGGAAGGTGACTCAGGGCTAAAACCATGCCCGGAAACCAATGGCGAACCAACTTCGCCAAGATTCCTCCCAGTGTGGAAGATTTCCTAGCCACTAATGATTAAATGAGGAGGTGGATTTTGTCCCTTCTAGGCCAATGTGTAGAATAAAAATATGAGCCTATACTTGTGTTGTGGGATCCCATGGGAGGTTCTACAAAACATTTTGAAATTTTTTGATAGTTAGAAGATGCCTTTTCAAATAGTCAACTACCCAAATCTACAATGGGAAATTCCTAGAAATTCTTAGAAATTATCCAAGTGGTGGTAAAATCCCACTGAAAATTAGTATAGCTTATTTTATGTTAATAAGCTAATCCGACAAGTTTCAAAACATTACACTAGTCAGAAGTACCCGAACCTGATAGATTCCTCGATAATTAACGGTATTTTAAGTTCACGGTAGAGTTGACCATCGAAGCGGGAGCATGTGGAAGCGGAATGGGGACCAAGATAGGTCTTTTTTCACTCCCCTATATCTACTTAAGTACCTAGGCTAGTTACTTTTGCTAGAAAAGTCAAACCCCCAAAGTTGGGATTTTTCCTAGTTCCAACGTTAAGCTAGTGCTGGGTTTCGTTGCCATTTTCAAGATAGAAAAGGGGGAGGGATGTTTAGGAAGATTGAAAATGGCCTTTTGTAGCCAATGGCACAATCTGTTTGCAATTCAGAGTTAATCTTCAAAAGTTAGCTTAGTGAGCCAACATAGAATGAAAACCTTGAGAATGAAGATGAAAATCCGAAAAGATAAGGTTAACTTAGATGAACTAGAGGAGATGGGTGCTTGAGAAAGAGTATAAAAGGGCACCCCTTCTCCTCTCTCACCACCCCATTTTTGTGTAATTAGGTCCGTTGGATCCAATTTATATCAGAATTGTGGTGTTTTAGCCACAAACCTTGCAACGGTGTTTTGGGGGGCACTTTGGGCCATTGTTGTTGTTTTCCCAAGCTTGTGAGGTCTTTGCAAGTCCCTTGCATCTTAAGTGTGTGAAGTACTAATTCTCCCAAGCTTGAGTTTAGAGGCTTTTTTTTACCTTACCATGTTACTAGAAGATCATCTGTGTTTACCTTTGAGGGACCATTTTTGTCACTCTCCTTGTCTTGTTATTGTACTACCTCTAAAGCAAGCCCCCATACAACTGGGGATGCCACTTTGGAAGGCCTTTAGTTCAAGTCTCTTGTAATATTAACCCCATGTAGCTAGTCCTTTGAGTGTCAAAGGTTCGTTCCTCTTGTCTCTAATATTGATGTGGTGTTTCTAGTGAGAGATACAAGGGTGTGAGCCTAGTGGGTCCCGCCCTTATGGCGAAGCTTTGAATCCCCCGAGGTGAAAAGTCTTAGCAATGTATTAAAAAAGGGAATGATGGCGAAGCTTTGAACCCCTTTGGAGTGAAAAGTCTTAGCGGTGTGTTAAAACTACTTCACGGGAAAAACATGAGACCCCGTGGTCCCTCTCTCCAAAAGGTTTAGTTCTGTAAACGTGTTGGGAACAAACCAAGGTTTAGGCCCCAAAAAATATAAATTAGAGGTTAAGTTGAGTATGAAGAGTCATTAGTGGGAAATAGAATGAAGTCTTTGCCCCCGCTAACCACAGACATGGCTTCCCCCCACCCCCTTTAGAGCTTAGTAAAAACTCAGCAAAAAGGGAAGCTAGTCCAACACCTTCATACCAAACCCAACACCCAACACTCTAATACTCGGGAAGGGATAAGGCTAGGGTTAGGCATCGGGCGCCAGGCCAAGTATCACGACCCTCATCACAAAGCATGCCCGTGCCACCTTGGTGAGCAAGGGGGACATTGGGGGTGACTCCCCAAGCCTTGCAAAAGATGAGGTGAGGGGGACTAGGAGTCCTGAGCGATCAGAGCGTGTTAGCGCTCTGATCCAGACGAATTTGGGGCGTGTGATACATGCTTGGAAAGGTCTTAAGAAGACGCTTCTAGCCGTCCAAAGAATGCGTGATTTGGACTTGCGAGTCAAAAGTTATGGGCGTTCAAAGTTGGGGGTGTCCTGATCGCGCCGGGAGTGTCCTGGCCGCGCCATGAGTGTCCCGAATCTTTGGAGGGCGATAACTTTGCGAGTACTTGTTGGAATGGAGCAAGTGAGTAGTCCATCGGCATCTACGCGTCGCGTAGATGTCGAAAATGGGGTCGCATGTGCGATTTGGATCCCGGACCGCAAAGTTATTCCGGGTAGAAGTTCGGAAGTCCCAAACTAGCGCGAATCGGGAGAAACAGGGTGATCTTCCAAAACCAAAGGGTGTTTGGGAGTCCCCCTTGACATACAAGGGGGGGGTCTGCCGAATCCCACAGAAAGTACTATAGGAGGGGTTGGTCTCCCTCCTCACTCCCTCTTGGAGCCTTGGTGAGTCCCGGTGACTCAAGGTTGGTGGTGTGGGGTCACCACCACTCTAAGGCACCATGGGACACTTGGGTGTGTCCCGTGGCACCGGTTGGGTGGAGTCCCACTCCTTGCTAGGCTATGTGAAGTGTCCCGAATGGTGAGTCCCAATTAGTGATGAAGTGGAAAGTAGCAAATATACAAGGAGCCTAGTATGGAGTTGGAGTTACACTCAAGGGTGGTTAGGACCATGGTGAGTAGTGCCACCATGGGTCCTTGCACAATAAGATGGAAGTTCCGCCCCATGTTACCAAGTAACATGCCCTGGTGTCATGATGGGTGTGTATGTGTGCTAGTAGTCCCGGTGATTGGAACTTAGCACAAAGAGTTGGAATTGGGGACTAACATTGGATGTGTGTGGCATGTGCAGTGTTAGAAGAGCATGACCCTTAGTGCCACTAAAGTATCAAGTACTTGAGAAGCATTGGAAGGGAACTTAAGGTAGTAAGTGTTACTAAGGGGCGCGACACCAAGGTTGTCTAGTCATTACGGCCAAGTAAGGGGTGGTTATGGTAATTAAAGGGAAGGGTAGAGAGAGGGCTATCTAGAACTAAGGTTGGGAAAGGAGAGTTGGCTAGTCATTGAGGCTGAATAGGGGGGTACGATAATGAAAGGGGAAGGTAAGGAGAAGGTTGTCCAAAACTAAGGTCAGGAAGGGAGCTATCCAACAACTAAGGTTGGAGAGGGTGGAGTCATGTTAACCAAAGAAGGGAAGAAAAAAGGGAGATGGCCAATCATTGAGGTTGGGAAGGGGTTGTCTAGTAACTAGGGGAGGAGGGAAAGAGGAGATCAACAAGACACGTCCATCGCACTAAACAACTTTTGGGGCAAAGAATCCAACTCCCCATCCCCCGTAAACATCACCAAAGTAACAAGCAAGAGAATGGAGGAATGATGGAGTGAGAAGAAGGAGGGGCTATTTAGAGAAAGAACTTGCAAGGGGATAGGATAAGAGGAGAATCCCCGAGTTTCATTAGGGCCCTTAGATTAAATTTAGGTGATTTACGCGAGATTAAGTATAAGATGTAGGACGTAAGAGGTGGTTCAACCTTGGAGGATGGTATGACATGTCCTTAGGATTAGCCTTGTGGATAGAAGTAAGGGTGGTTTAGCCACCATAGTGCGTACAACGGTTAGCATGGAAAGAAAAGAAGGGAGAGGAAAAGAAGTAGGAAAAAGCCAATGAATAAACTCTTGTATCAAATTATTTTATGATTAGAACAGTGGTTCGTTGCATCATGGCACGGGAGTTCGTGGCAAGGGAGTAAGAGCTCCTTGTAGGTACGATTGATGATTCAAGTTTTGAGGTATGATAAACCTTTCCCAACTCTTCCAAAGTCCCTAATTAGTGATTAGTACTCTGGCCGAGCCCTACCCCTAAGTTAGACCCTCAGGACCATAAGTTAGGTCTCTTATTAGTATAGAGACTTAAAGAAGAAGACCGTAGCTTTCCAAAACCCTAAGGCATGCCCTAATCGGATAAAAAATGAGGAAGTTATCACTGGATGAAGGTTGGGGTTGAATTGGATGAAGAATAGTTAGACCTAGGGATTGATAACGAATTAAGGAGATTAGGAGGAGGCTATCAATTAGGGTCTAGGGCCGAAGAGAAAAGTTAATTCCAAATTATAGGTTAGGAGAAATTAGCGGATGAAGTTTAGGTAAGGCTTGGATGAAAATTTCGTAAGAATCCCCAATTAGGGATAAACTCTAGATCTAGGGAGGGGAAAGTCTTTTGACCCATCCCTAAAATTTTTGAAACTTTTTAAATTAGGAAACTAGGCTCAATAGATGGATGAAGTTTGAGGAACCAAGTAGTGGTCAAATTTCATCCACTCATAACTTTGGCTAGGAAGGTCGGATAGGGTCAAGCTTTATGTTTTTAGAAATGGAAGAAGATGAACTAGAGGTTTTTTAGGTTAGTTCTTCCTTTATGTATATCCCACTCAAAACACATGGCGAAATGATGCATCCTTAATTAGTCTCATATGTAGAAAAGAGGGTAGTTGGGCCACCTTTAGGACATAAGAGGAATATGGCAGAAAAAAAAGGAGGCAAGAGGGAAGAAAGAAAGAGGAGCTCAAATAGATAGACCAACCATTGTATTAACCCACCATAATATTAAAATGGCGATCCATTGCATCATATTACAGGAGTTCATGGTGGAGGAGGAAGTACTCTTGAAAGGATTGATCAATGACATTAGCCCCAAGGTATGAAACAACCCCTAATTAGCAACTAATAATCCTGGCTAAAACCTAGCCCCAAGTCATGCCCCGAAGATTATAGGTCAGATCATCGTTGAATTCAAAAACTTATAGAGGACGTTTTTAGCTCTCTGAAAACCTAAGACAAGCCCAAATCAGAGTAAAAAGGACGGAATTATTGCTAGATGAAGGTTAGGACTTAAGTTGGGTGAAAAATAGCTAGAAGTAGAATTTGGGAACAAATTGAGGGAATCAGAAGGAGGACATTAATAAGATTCCATAAGTGAAAGAATAAAGTCAATTCCAAATTGTAGAATAGAAAGAATTAGCGGATGAAGTTCTAAGCACCAACTAGCAGTCGAACTTCATCCATCAAGAACTTTTAGTAGGGCTGTTAGATTAGCAAGCATTTTACCAAGATAGAAAGCTAGAATTAAGGGCTACAAGAAGAAATTATAAACTTACTAAAAATAGTAATTAGATGGAAGCTACACCAAAATCCGAATACTAGAGAAGCTTAAGAGAAAACTTAAACCATTGAGTAGAATAAGGTAGGTAGGACTACAGGTTTGTAGAAGAGGATAAGCAGAGCTCATGGGACCCCCTCACTTAGGGAAAGGTCAAAAATCCAAGAAAATACAAAAGGATGAAGTTTAGCATAGGCTTGGATGAAATGTTTATAGAAGTGTCCAATTAAGACCAAACTCCAGATTTAAGTAGAAACAAGCCTCTTAAACAACTCCAAGAAATTTCAAGTCATTCTGAATTAGGGAATTAGACTTAAGTCATGGATGAAGTTTGATGAACCCTAAAGCAATCAAACTTTATCCACCCATAATTTTGGCTAGGAGAGTCGGATAGGGTTGGATTTTATGTCTTTAGAAAGGAAAAGGAATTCTCTATTAGGGTTTGAAGTTAATTCCTACATGACATGAGTTACACCAAAAACCATAGCAACCTCATCCATTCGGCTAAACACTAGCATAGTTGTATTGGAAGTTGTATTTGGTGATTTTTGTACATTAAGTCATATTTAGGCACTTAGAAAAGATCCATTGGTTGGAAGGTACAATGAACCGTTGTCAAGTAGAGAGGCCTTGCCTTGGAAAAACGCAGGGCTTCTAGTTGCAACTAGATGTGGTTCAAATAATGGAAGATCTTGTTGTCGTATTGTAAATGTGTTCATTATGTGAAAATGCATAATTGTTTGTTAAATTGGAGGTTTTTTTTTTTCTAGAGTTTCAAGAAACAAATGGGGTTACACTCCACTTGAACTTTTTTTTTTACCTCTATTTGACAAACACTTAGTTCTTTGATTTCTATACTAGAAGATATTTTAATATGTTAATTACTTTGTTTGAAGTTGTAAAAATAAAAGGTAAAGCTTGTTTTACCTTTTTCCTTATTTTTATTTTTAATGGATTAGAAATCCACATAGATGATATGGATAGACTTATCGAGAATAGGAAGTGGCCCATGTGGGTATTATGGCTCATGTGGCATCTTAGTGACCAAAATCCACTAACTTAAGTGGATGGCATGAAGGTTGAGGTGGCAGATGAGGTTGAGGATCATCTTCTTCCTCCTCCTTGTTTGCTTAGGGAAGCCTTCACTTTAGGAGGGGATAACACTTTGTACATGGAGAGTTTGGTAATGAATTTTTGAGAGCTTGTGTATCTTGTTTTTGTGTTTCCAAAAAGTTATCACTCATGAAGTTTGGAGTTAGTATGTATAAGTTATGAGTTTGGGAGTGAAGTGTTGTGAAGTTGCCTCAAACTTTCAAGAGAGTGAGTTTTGAAAGGCTATGAAATGTGGACAGTACTTTTTGTTTGAGTGAAACTTAGGGAGCTTGTAGATATTCATGTTAGCTTTCCAAAATGGGTTTATTTTCTTGATTTGGAAGTAGTATGAGAAAGTTATGGGCTTGAGAGTGAAAGGGTGAAGGGATACTTTCGGGTTTTCAAGTGAGTGAGTTTTGAAAGGCTATGAAATGTGGAAAATACTTTGTATTTGAGTGAAACTTGGAAAACTTGTAGATGTTCATGTTAGCTTTCCAAAATCGGTTTATTTTCTTGATTTGAAGGTAGTATGTGAAAGTTATAAGCTTGAGAGTGAAGTATAAGTGAGTTGCCTTTGAGTTGGGAAGGGTGAACTTTGACCGACCATAAAAGTCGGACAATATTTTATTTTTAAGTGAATTTTGAATAGGTTGTAGAACTTTTTGTTAGCTTTCCAGAGGCATATTACACTCTTATTTTGGAGTTTTATAGCGAACGTGGCACTCAATCAACTATCAGACACTTCTTCAAGGAGAGTTCATGAAGGATATGACTTTGTTTCTACAATTTTTTATCATACATGGGGTATATTGAGACTCCATGACATCTTTGGAGGGGTGTAT
>OY987263.1:27557217-27733690 GCA_963920665.1 Straminergon stramineum | reverse complement strand
CTTGATTTGGAAGTAGTATGAGAAAGTTATGGGCTTGAGAGTGAAAGGGTGAAGGGATACTTTCGGGTTTTCAAGTGAGTGAGTTTTGAAAGGCTATGAAATGTGGAAAATACTTTGTATTTGAGTGAAACTTGGAAAACTTGTAGATGTTCATGTTAGCTTTCCAAAATCGGTTTATTTTCTTGATTTGAAGGTAGTATGTGAAAGTTATAAGCTTGAGAGTGAAGTATAAGTGAGTTGCCTTTGAGTTGGGAAGGGTGAACTTTGACCGACCATAAAAGTCGGACAATATTTTATTTTTAAGTGAATTTTGAATAGGTTGTAGAACTTTTTGTTAGCTTTCCAGAGGCATATTACACTCTTATTTTGGAGTTTTATAGCGAACGTGGCACTCAATCAACTATCAGACACTTCTTCAAGGAGAGTTCATGAAGGATATGACTTTGTTTCTACAATTTTTTATCATACATGGGGTATATTGAGACTCCATGACATCTTTGGAGGGGTGTATGGAAGGATGATAGTATTTTGGTTCATATGGTATCATTAGGGGGATTTATTATTATGTTTGTGACTTTGGCCACGAGATCTTTCATTATTTGAACCACATCTAGTTGCAGCTAGAAGCCCCGCGTTTTCTGAAGGCAAGGCCTCTCTACTTTACACTGTGGCCAAAGTCACAAACATAATAATAAATCCCCCTAATGATACCATATGAACCAAAATACTATCACCCTTCCATACACCCCTCCAAAGATGTCATGGAGTCTCAATATACCCCATGTATGATAAAAAATTGTAGAAACAAAGTCATATCCTTCATGAACTCTCCTTGAAGAAGTGTCTGATAGTTGATTGAGTGCCACGTTCGCTATAAAACTCCAAAATAAGAGTGTAATATGCCTCTGGAAAGCTAACAAAAAGTTCTACAACCTATTCAAAATTCACTTAAAAATAAAATATTGTCCGACTTTTATGGTCGGTCAAAGTTCACCCTTCCCAACTCAAAGGCAACTCACTTATACTTCACTCTCAAGCTTATAACTTTCACATACTACCTTCAAATCAAGAAAATAAACCGATTTTGGAAAGCTAACATGAACATCTACAAGTTTTCCAAGTTTCACTCAAATACAAAGTATTTTCCACATTTCATAGCCTTTCAAAACTCACTCACTTGAAAACCCGAAAGTATCCCTTCACCCTTTCACTCTCAAGCCCATAACTTTCTCATACTACTTCCAAATCAAGAAAATAAACCCATTTTGGAAAGCTAACATGAATATCTACAAGCTCCCTAAGTTTCACTCAAACAAAAAGTACTGTCCACATTTCATAGCCTTTCAAAACTCACTCTCTTGAAAGTTTGAGGCAACTTCACAACACTTCACTCCCAAACTCATAACTTATACATACTAACTCCAAACTTCATGAGTGATAACTTTTTGGAAACACAAAAACAAGATACACAAGCTCTCAAAAATTCATTACCAAACTCTCCATGTACAAAGTGTTATCCCCTCCTAAAGTGAAGGCTTCCCTAAGCAAACAAGGAGGAGGAAGAAGATGATCCTCAACCTCATCTGCCACCTCAACCTTCATGCCATCCACTTAAGTTAGTGGATTTTGGTCACTAAGATGCCACATGAGCCATAATACCCACATGGGCCACTTCCTATTCTCGATAAGTCTATCCATATCATCTATGTGGATTTCTAATCCATTAAAAATAAAAATAAGGAAAAAGGTAAAACAAGCTTTACCTTTTATTTTTACAACTTCAAACAAAGTAATTAACATATTAAAATATCTTCTAGTATAGAAATCAAAGAACTAAGTGTTTGTCAAATAGAGGTAAAAAAAAAAGTTCAAGTGGAGTGTAACCCCATTTGTTTCTTGAAACTCTAGAAAAAAAAAAACCTCCAATTTAACAAACAATTATGCATTTTCACATAATGAACACATTTACAATACGATACCATGCGTGAACACCTAAAAATAGGAGTCATTTAGTCAAACCTCCAAAACCTGGTTGTACTTGCGATTTATCAAGCATCAATAAATTGGCACTCACAACATTTAGCCTCAATAGTCCATTCAATTTTTTGAAGTTAACAATCAAGGAGCAGGAGTAGATATTTCATTTAGTAACCTTCATGATTGTAGTTTAAGAGGAGATCCCATTCTTGCTATTGAAATTGTGGTAGTGGAGTCCATTTCATTCTCAATAAGATCTCTAGGACCAATTCCAATCAAATCAACTTCTAAAGGACCAGTTTCTATTGTAGCAGCTTCAATTTCTTGAGTTTATTTAAGAGTGAGTCATGATGTGCCAATTCAACCTATTAGTGTAGCTTTGACTTTTGACACTTTACTTGTCAATCTGGATGAATGCATGGTTGGGTGGCTCACTTTTTGTGTCACAGTGCTATTTTCATGGAGTACTTTGTATTGTAAGATGAAATAGACATAGTAAATTTACATTGTTGAATGTAAAAATTTGTATATACATAGGGAACTTTATTGTGTTGAAGATTGTGCTTTATTTTTTTTAATTCATCTTAAATTATAGGAATTAAGGACTTTTGAAGTTGGAATATGGACTTGGGCAAAGAAGAAAGTAAATTTGTTTTGGGTTTTTTTATGAAGAAACAAAATATATTATTGGAATACCAACTTACCATATGTTTTGTTTTAGGTTTAGAGGCCTAGAATTCATTTCCTTTTAAATAGAATCATTTGTAGAAGTGTACTTATGGACTTTTAAAGGGGGTACGAGCATGCTTGGGGTACCCTACAAATGGTGTCACACAATAAATTTCACAAAAATTCATTTCTAGAATATAGATTAAGTTTCAAATCTTGTAGAAAAAACATGATTTTAATATAAATTTTCTTGCTTCATGTAGAATACAATATGGAATCACCCAAAAAAAATGTCATTAATAGATCAAAGTTGTTAATTTGATTCTTGTAGCTCCATTCAAGACTCTATCACATTGTCCATTTTTCATTCAGGAATCAAAAAGGAATATAAATACTTAGTAGAAAGTATTTTCAAATCACTTTGTTGGTTTATGATGTTTTGATAACCAATTGTAGTGATTTATAACTTGAAATGGAATATTTAACTATCTTTTATTATTTTCCAAATCATCTAAAATAGCATAAGGTGGGGCTACGTCTAAAAGGAATTCAAAATTGAAGATTCTTGTGGATTTCATATTTGAAACTTGAAAAGTGAGTTGTGAACTAGTGAATAGGCAAAAAAATCATGGTAAAATTCTTGTATATACATGTATATTTTCTATTGACATGATATCAATTGCTAAATCCTAATAAATCTAAAAATAAAAAAATGAAAGATTTCTTAAGTTTTGATTCATGAAAACTATTTGACTATATGTGTTTTAACAATAACTAATGTTTTAGAAAAAATTACTCTCATTTTTTTGGATAAAATAAGCTCCTTGAAAATTATTTCATTCCTGTTCCTTGGTTCCTAACTAGTATACCCCAAGCATGCTTATACCCAAGGGTCTGATTTCAACCTTTTTTTCCAAAGTCCATATAAGGATTAAAAAAAGGTATTCTTCTGCTTTACTTTTTTAAACCGTATATAACAAGGAAATCTTTAAGTGGGCTTGATGTTGAAAATTCTATGTATGAACATGCCAATGTATGAGCATCCAATAACTCATCCAATGCACCGAAAACTACCAAAAATTCATCAGAATATGAACTCTTGTGGCGTCATCGTGAGCCACCCAATTATGCATCTCCCCATCTTTGTAACACACCTATTACATCAATTGCAACTTCAAGCCCAACTTCAATTTCTATATGTAGATGCATTTGTGGAGCTTCAAAATGCACTAGTTACTACAAATCCAACTTTGAGTCCAATTTTGACACTACTAGAAAATGACATCCAAATCAACAAAAATCAACAGTTTTTTTTGTTGATTTTTTACTTTTCAACAAAATGATTCAACAAATTTTTGTTAATTTGAATAGTTAATAACCAAATCAACAAAAATTTATTGAATCTTAAAAAATCTTTTTGGAATCTTTTGGAATCTTTTCAAAAAATTCAGAATATTGTAGAATCTTGTGGAAAATAGGAATACAAAATTCAAATTCTATTCACATTTTTGTAGAATATTGTTTGTATTTAACCCATGAAGGACCAAACTGTGTTTTTTTGGCAACATGACAATTTTTCATATCTCACTACAAATGAAATCTTTTTTTTTCTTTGAAATTTTCACACAACATGTGCCAAAGAATAGCTTTAAGGCATAACAATTTTTGTAACCTTTGGCTACATGGTTAATAAGCTATTGCATAATATGTAATTTTCATTGATCTTTGGGCAACTAAAAAATTCTTAAAAAATCACTTCTTTAAAAATTAAAAATTGTTTTTTTATATTTATATATAGATGTAAAACTTTGAATCATTCCATTTTAATTAATGAGATGAAAGTACGAGGAGTTTTAGTTTGTGGGTAGCTAGTTATGGAATCTCCACTCTAAGAAAAACTTTAAAGTCCTTTATTTAATTCAATTTTCAAAAACATTTGAAAAAAATAAAAGCATAGGATGTAGATTGTTGATTACGACATTACAACCACTCTAAATAGCATTTTTCAATTCCATATCTAAATTCTTGATTTCTTTTGTAATCAAAATTTTAATTTCGAAGGAATGAAATTTGAACAATTCCAAATTCAAATTGAATTGTTTAATAGAATTATTCAAGTTTGAAGTATTTAACTCCTACAATTCTTACATATATTGAGACCTTTCTACAAGTGCTTCTAAATTTTAAAATTCAAAAGTAGGCTAAAATCTTTATATATATTTTTTTCGATGAATCCAATCATAGGATTTAGTTTGTAACTAGCTTCGTATAGTATACCCTTCCAAAATTATAAGATAAGAAACCTCATCATTTGGAAGATCATGATGCATGCTCAAATTTTAAAAACTAGTTTTAACCATTTCTAAATAGTTAGATTTCATCTTTCAAACTATTTATACCAAAAGAAAAACATTCTTTTGTTCATTTTAACTTACAAGAATTTCAAATAATTTTTTTGGCATTTGGTTTGCATTCCAAACAAACAAATCATAATGTAAATTGCCATGGTTCAAATTATAGAATTTTATTTAACTTTAATCATTCACAATTGAGTGTTTATTAAAATCAACAAGCTTTGGTGGCCATTTTTGCATGGTAAAATATTTTTTTTCAAAAAACTTTGCACTAAGAAAAGATGGAAGATGAAGTTAAATTTCACCTCCACAAATATGTTTGCAATTTTGAGTCTCCAATCAAAAGTTATGGACAAAGTTCATAGAGGGGTTGGATTGAAATTTTTTTTGACATTTCAAACACCCTCTCTAAATTTTGTCCAAAACTTTAGATTTAAGACTCAAAATTGAAAACGGATTTTTAGAGTTGAAATTAAACTTCATTTTCCAAATTTTCTTAGTTTTAAATTTCTAAAAAAAAGTATTTTACCATGCAAAAATGGCCACCCAAAACTATTGAGTTTACAACCAAAGAAAAAACAATCAAATAAACTAGGTAAATACTTTATTTTTCATATTGCCACCAAGTAACTCCCTACATGGTGCAATGGCAAAACCCTTGGACCTCACATTGATGAGGTCCAAAGGTTTGAATCCCCACATAAACACCTACCTACCCACATGGCATCTTGCCCAAATGGCTTGCCTTGCTTGCTTGGCCACTCAAGTGGCCTACTCAGCCATGAGTTAATTTCTTGTTCGTCGGTATTCAAATATTTTTTATTTTTATTTTTTAATAGTTGTCCAAATCAACAAAAAAGTTGTTGATCTTGACAATTTCTAGTTGAAATTAACAAAAAAATGAACACTTTTTTGTTGCTGATCTACACAAAAGTATCAATAAGGATGTCCAAATCAACACTTTTTGGTTAAACAATGTCTGTGTCAACACGTCCAAATCAACAAAAAATCAATAGTTTTTTGTTAAATTTTTATTGATTTGGATGTGTTTTTTCTAATAGTGGGAAATTGTGAGAAATTGTTAGATTGTACACCTTCAACTCTTGTGCAGCTATTATCAACTTCACCTTGCAATAGACCTTCATCTAGTACACCTTTAGCTACTCCTACACCTACATCTCTCGTTGAAGAAGAAATGGGATTTTGGTTGCATTTCAACTTCAATGATGAATGTGATAATGGCTCTTTATGAGTTGATAGACTTGTAGAAGCATTGTAATGTACTAGATTCACCATGCAAAAAAACTTGGCTTTGCTCTAAAGGAAGAATGGTATTTTGAGGGATTCTTTAGCAACTTTGCAGTAGCACACCTCATTGCACAAACAAGATGTTCATAAAAAACAAGCAACTCATCAGTATGAAGCTACACATCAACAACAAGTTAGATACCATCAATGATCAACTCCGGTTAATCATGAGTCATCAAGGAATCATCAACCATTTTTCATCAACAATAACATAATCAACATGCTTCAAATGATACCATTATCCATACATGGTGAGTAAATTTAGTTTTTTCATTAATTCTTTTGATGTTTGTCATTCTTGATTTAGATTTATAGTGATCAATGTATTTATTTCTAATGAAGTGTATAATTTGTAGGGTTCTCTTGGATGGGATCCAATGCAAAATCAAAATGTTCTATTTCCACCTCCTAAGATCCATGACTAGGTTTGTTCCCTATGATGCATCTATTTTTAAACATGCAGCCTTAGAATAATAGTGTGGAACCTTCGTTTCTTAGATAGCTATGACAATTTTAGCCACCTTGTATTGCCCATGTATACGGAAACATTGTATACAACTACCAAACATTTTACATGAATTGGTTGATGGGCCATCACTTCCATCAGTATTTACAGTGTGATGTTGTGATTCCATATTGAAATTCATAGACATTACAATGGATATATGGTACTTTTTTCTCATGTAAATATTGTACATGAAAGAATATATGAGTTTGGAATGTAAAACTTCAAGTACAAACTAATTCTACTAGAGTACAAATATTTTTAGGATGTTAATTTGGAATTTCATCCAAACATTTAATGGATAAAATATGTTTGCCATGTGTTGAAATTTGAGCATCCTTGAAATGCAACATAACATAATTGATCTTGTATTCATTCCAAATTGCTTGTAACCCACTTAAACCCCTAAGTGCCCTAACGCCTTGAATTGGGCCTCCTACTATGAGAGGTTTGACCATTCTGATATCCTAGGCTGTATAGTGAAAACTTCCATATGTTTCCTCCAAAGATGTCCTCTCTACTTCTCTTGCAATCTCAACGGTCATGTCTCTTGAATTTTATTTTTTAATTCTTAGGATCAACTTGACTGACTATTTGTAGCTTGTTTTTCGAATTCACGTTGGGTGCCCAAGGGGTAAGTGAATTTGTCTTTTGTCTATATCTGATTTTGACGATTTTCTATCTATCTATATCCGATTGAGATGATCATATCCGGTCTAATGTGGAGGTTATCGTCTGCAAACCTGCGTGATCACAGCCAATCGTGTAGTGCCACCTCGGCGAAACAAGCGGCCAACCGGTTACAGTACCAGGAGACCGCGGAAGGGGGGGGAAGGCTCGCTGACCCGACACCATACCCGTCTGGGCGGCCGGGTTATCAACTGCAGCGAGGAGCTCTGTTCATCCCAGTCCCGCTTGCGTTTTCTATTTCTTTTCCCTCTCGCGCTCTTCCGTTTTCCGCAAGCACGGAAGTAGCAAACCCCAAAGCCAAGCCAGGCCAGGCCATCGTCGCAATCGTCGCAATCGGACTGCACTGGGTTTTCCATCCCCGATCGCAAGAATCATCGCACCTCCCTCGCAGGCAGGCAGCTTCCGATTCCGAACCTTCGCCGCTCTCCACTCCCCTCCTCGTTTGGTTTGTTTCTTTTCAAACTGACATTTCGTGGCGGGTGGCTCGCGGCTGCCTCCCCTGGCTGCGCTTCACTTGTGGCGGGAAAATCAAACAACCCAACATTCTCTTGGGGGGCAAACCTGGTTTTCCCTCTCCCCGTTCCACTGCTTCGGCAGCTGCCAACGTTTCGGGTTCTGTTGCTTCGCGTTGGTTGTGTTCCTGAGATCGTGGTTGGGAGTTGCGAGGTTCCTGCGAATTATACGTCGCTTTCGTTGGGTCGCTGTCAGAGAGTTTTTATTCGGGTGTATTATCCGGAGTTTTTCGATTTTTTGGCTTATTTCACACATTTATTCTTGGGTGTTGGATTATTTGGTGGACTGTTGTGTAGGCTTCTTGATCCCTCTGTATGTTGGGGCGAGTTGGGGGCTCAGCTGGGGAGAGGTTTTTCGTCAACCGTTTTCTGGGTTCCTTGCGTGATTGAGCTCGGTGGAGGGGTTCGTTTTTAATATTTCCAGCAGAAGGAGACACTATGGTGGTGGGCGGGAACCAGTCGGGCAAAGGCGCCAAAGGGCTGCTGATGGGGAAAGCGGCAGCGCCGGTGATTGACGACAAGAAGGATAAGAAGAAGCCGACTTCTCGATCATCCCGGGCTGGTCTTCAGGTTCGTCGTGGGTGGTTGTTATATTTTGTCTATTTTTGTTCTTGGCATTGTTTTTTTACTTCGGGTTCGTGTTGCTGTGTTGTGTCTTCAATTCCAGTCAATGTAGTTGGAGATAGTGATTAGCTTCTTCCGGTTGGTTCCGTGCTTGTGCCGGTACGGTTTCCTGCATTGTCACATGAGTTCTGTTCGCTCGTGACATCGTTCCGTGAGCAAGCAGTAGATGGGAGTGCATTTACGTGGTTGTTTATGGATTGTAAAGTCAAAGACGACGGAAATGCGGTTCTCTTGTACGTGCCTTAAGTGAGAAGGAATCCGTTGAATGGCGCCTGAGCACTGTTAGGACCTGCAATCAGTGTGAGTCTCTCGGATAGGTTAGACTGAGGGCTTAATTGAGTCCTTCATATCGTGACGTTCCACTGAACAGCGAACGAAATGGAGAGGCTGCGTTGAGTCCTCGACCAGGATATTGTGAATTTGGAACTGCTTCGTGGTTCTACTGAATCAAGCTCTTCAGCAGGGTTAGATTTTTCTCAATCCCTGTGTGAATGGTGGACCTTGACGGAGTTGTTCCCATGTTTTTTGCGTGCAGTTTCCCGTGGGTCGTATCCACCGTCTGCTGAAGTCGAGGGTGGCCGCGAATGGCCGCGTGGGCGCCACCGCCGCGGTGTATTCGGCCGCCATCCTGGAGTATCTGACTGCCGAGGTGTTGGAGTTGGCGGGCAATGCCAGTAAGGACCTGAAGGTGAAGCGCATCACGCCTCGGCATCTGCAACTGGCTATCCGTGGAGACGAGGAGTTGGACACGCTGATCAAGGGCACCATCGCCGGCGGAGGTGTGATTCCCCACATCCACAAGTCGCTGATCAACAAGTCGAAGAAGGACTGAGCAAGTATCGCAGTCGCAGTAGTCTAGTTTAGGAGGGTCCCGTCCGTCAACGCAGGGTGGTGCACGATGAGACGCATTGGAGAGGAGGACGAACCAGAAAGGTTGTATTCAATCGAGTTCTTTGTCCGATGCCCTTCTTGAGGAAGTTGGTGGTGGAGATGGCCTCTTCTGATTTTTTTGGGTGGACGCCTTTGTGTATATGGGACGATGGGGTGCTTAGAGGTTTAGCCTGTCGTGTTCGGTTCCGGCTTGGTCTGGCGTCGTTCATGGGTTTGTCTCTGTTTCTGAAGCTTAGCAGATTTTATTTTTTAGCATTGTAGTTTCTTAGTAGTGGTTTCTTTTATCGAATTTCTCAGTGAACGCTATTCCTGTGTACTTGAGCTTTTCAATGGCGCCTTAACATTCGCAACTTTGTATTTAACTGTTTGCGGTTCTTAGTGTCGGGTGCTGCTCCTTATTTCGATTTCTAATCGCGTATAGTTCGTAGTAGATGCAATGGTGTTCTTGTGTATGGTTTAGGTCTCATTGTTGTATCTGGTGTTTATCCCTTAGATTGCTGACTTGCATATTAAATGACTCGATATTGATGTCGTTCTGCAGTTTCAATTTTGTTATTTCTGTTTTTCGTTGTGGATCTTTGTGTATTTTGGAAGTTGCTATGATGTTGGTGAAATTGGTTTTGAGTTCTGTGTTGAAATTATGTGATAGACTGACTATTAATTAATTTAACTTGATTGATAACAGAGGCTACTGTTTGGTTGATTAGCACATGCTGAAGAGCTGAAACAATGTGATGTGGTCTGGGAGCATGAGAATGGATGTAATTAGGAAGGGTAGTGCATGGAGTTGATGCTCGGAGAGCCTAGGTGAGGTGCAGTGGACATGACAGCTGACCTGTTCTGTGGTGCGCAGTGACGACTTGTCTCCGAGAAAGGGTCCCTATTTTATTGTATTTTATCGTTACTTAACAGCTTATTTAAATATTCGAAACTGGAAAAAAAGGAATTTTTCTTTCAGAAAAATAATCCATGCCTCCATTCTAAACTGGATAGCAATGTTTTCTATTCAATGCTTAAATTTAGATTCAATATACCAATGCTACAGGAGAATTTTAGCATTTTGCCTCTTTTGGGCCTTCCAAAAAAAATGTGTAGCTTTATAAATTGTGTTTGGAAATTCACACCCACTCCAATTAAATATTGTTAGAGCATCTTCTATGCAACTTAATGAATGATTGATATGGAATTAGAATTTGAGATTTGTGTCACTCATTTCAAGTCCATCAAATTTATTGTGAAATATACATGTGAATGCTTTGATTTGAACTATGGATCATTGAAATAGATCCAATTTGGGTGGTTGTGGTATTTTTATTTTTATGGAAATTTCTTGTGCCATTTGGAATCTATCAAATTCAAGTGTTTTCATATCTATTTTGGAATTTTTCATGCACTTCCAATGATAGCAATCTCAAGTTCTATTTCTACATTGATCAAAACTTAGTACATATATTGGTGTGTTTTGTTATGTGTATTGAAGATGTTACTTCCATCGTCACCTTCTATTTCTATATTAGATAGATCTATTAATACTATTTGATGAGGATATGAATTGCTAGTTTCACACTTAACTTATGCATATTGATAGTAATTTACTTTTCAACATCTTATCACCTTAGTTGTACATGTGTTTATGTCCCTAGTCTACAAATTGTAGTTACTATGCTAAGAAAATCCTCATGGTCATAATGAGCTATATTCCTAGGCTACCTTCTACTTCATGTAAACATCATAAATCCCATGCAAACAATTTTGTAGCAATTGTTTTTCATATGATTTCATTGATGGAAAACTTTCAAATACTAAATTTGTGGTTTATGTACTTAAATATAAATGAGATGAAATTTATTCCTACAATCTAATTCAGATGAAAGGTAATTGATATAATAACTATTTTTCAAATACATATATTCTACATAAGGGTTAGATTTGGTATAAATTATTATATTTTTATTGTCAAAAAAAGTGCCATTTGTCTTTTTATAATTGGTTTAGGGCAATGTGAACCTTTCAAAATCTAATGTGAAAAATTTAATGTTAACACTTCTTGGGAGAAATTGATTGATATCCATCCATCATATACGATACTAAGTGTGATTGGGTTGTAAATCATAACACTTCACGTAGACAAGCCTAATTACCATTCTAATTTTCAATCTAAATATCTTAGGACCAATTCCAAGAGGAGGTTATATTTGTCAAAGGTGTGTACATGTTTCACAAATCAAAACCAAGTGGAATTGTAATTTTTTGATTAAAATTGTGATTTCTACAAATTTCTAAAGTGGTCTATCTAGGATTTACAAAATTGCCAATAGACTACTCATAAATGTCCAATAGACAACCTATAACTCCCATTCCATGTATTTGTTAGTACTCAAGTATTCACCTATAAAGGCTTGACATGTTAACCCTTGTTGCCATTATTGTAATGAGATGTTTAGAAAAATGATAGATTTGGATGAATATTGTGGTGGAATTGGGGCTAGAAATAGGATGGTGGAATTAATTAGTTGGCGGAAATGGATTGATCTACCTTAACCTTGCTCTTTCCACCTCTCTTGGCCACTAAGTTGGATGCTTCACTTACAATACATGTTAAGACCTCAACCACTAAATGCAGAGATATCTCAATATTAAACCATATTCTTATTGTGGGATTCTTGCTTTGTCAGCTCTTTGTGTGGGATCCCTTACAAGGGGTTGAGAATGTTATGGTAATTGAAGTATGGATGAAATTGTATTTTGAAATGAGAACATAGCGTGTGGCATTGATGATGCTTTCACTGGTATCGGGACCGGTGAGAAGATTTTCAGTGGAAGGCTTGTCGTTGGATCTTTCCCGCGCGAAATGACGCTCCCAGTGGCTTCTCCCCGAAGCTGTCCTGCTTCCTGCGGCGCTGCTCTCGAGCCTCTTGTCGTTGTTTGCAATGTTTCTTGATTTCTTCATCTCATACGCATTTCTTAGATACTAAAGGCTGATATGAACCGTCTGTGGAGATTACTGCGACCATCAGCTGTTGCGTGTTTGTGGTCTATAGCGCTTGCTTGCAAGCGAAAGTGAATTTTTCTGCGGATTTGCCTCCTAATTTGTGTTGCAATTACAATGCATTCTGTCGTTGTCGTGCTTCTCTTGCGTGCTGAGAATTGTCAGATCGGCAAAACTTTCTCTTTCATTTAGTTCGGCCATGTTCAAGTCCTGCTGCGCACGTGGATTTCGCGGCACGAGGGGCATTGCGCTTAGCCCTGTTTTGTGACTCTTTGGAAGCTTGAATTGTGAGTTACCTAAATTTGGCGTCCCTACGAGAGTCGTTGTCATTCTCCATTGGATGCGACCGCAATCATTGATGTTGATTCTTTTTCCAGTTTTGGCCAATATTTTGAGCTTCTTGACGTCTTTTAGCTGAACTCTTCGGTACTCGAAGTTTTGGCTTCGCTTGCAGAATTGAGAGGAGGAGCGATGTCTGTCAGGGAACCTGCAAATCGTGGAAGATTGCTAACTGACCTTAGGATTGTTGAGTTCCAGTAGCTAGATAGGTTCTGATATGATGTAATGTACAGGTGCATTGATTCTAGTCTCGTTTACAGTCAATTTCGGTTTGATTTATTCAGGCAATGGTGTAGAAAATTTAATGCGTAGAGAAGTTCCATATTTGAAGCGATTGTGCGGAACTGCGTGTTGAATCATCCCAGTCGTTCTTGTGAACTGAAGGCCAATGGAGTTCGACGATGAGGTCGTTGAAGAGGCGTTGGCATTGGGATCTTCCCAGCCATCGGAAAAGCATCGGAGCGTTGCAGAGCTTATATTATCCAAGAATGATGAAATAGTATTGGAAGCATTTGAAAAGCGCTGTAATGATTTGAACTCTGGACAAGCAGTATTGGACTACACTCGAGCGTTATTTCGTTTCTTGATGCCCTTGGTGGAGAAGGACGAATTTTCTAGACCTGCGAAGCTTTTAGTTCTGGTGGTAGTGCGCGTTATTGAGTTAATTAATGACCAGAAGCTCGGCGCGGACAGGAAGGTGTTAGAATGTCTTTCATTTTTCGCACAAGAGATGAGTACATTGCCCTGCCGCCTACTTCCATCGGTCGTGGAAGCAGTAGTGTCGAACCTCGAGATTAATGGAGCCAACGATGAAGGCAGAGGCCTGGATCTTCTCCCGAATTGCTTGTCGATGATATCATCGTCAACTGCACCGGTGCTTGTGTCCGGAGAACAGGTGAGCGATTTCGGCTGATAGTTTAATTACCTGAATCAGGTGTCTAATAGTAAAATTTGTGAAGCTGTACCGCAGAATCTTGCTACAGTTGTGCCTTTGGGTTGTTGACGTTGTTTGTAGTTTCGTAGGCATGACTCGTGTTTTGTTGAGCGTAAGCAATTAGAGCATTTTTTGTCGCTGAATAAATGAGCTGAGTGTTGGTGCTTTTCGTATTTGGACCTGGTTTCACAGTTCGCGTGGGAGTTCGTTATGAATCAATGGATGCCGATTCAATTTCTTTATTTGTAGTGCGTCCTTTATTCAGTATGAGAATGACTGAATGAATTGAATTGGATTTTTCGCTGTTGAAGAGTTCGATCCGTTTGCAATTTTCCACCCTGAGGGAGCATTACTATCTCTGGATGTATGTGATAGTAATCTTCTCGTTGCTTTCGTCAAGGGGGAGAGCCTTCAAATAAGCGGAAGGGAGTACAAGGAACACATTGTTTCCCGACTTCTAGGCATTCCGTGGTCCAAGCGGCTATTGACGAGAATGGCATGTATGTTACGGGAGTTGCTCCTAGATTCGGAACAAATTGAAGACTTTCTCAAGAAGATTTTCAGTCACATGAAAGAGGTTGAACCCCTAGATTTGCCATCTCTGGTATACCAATTGGTGCTGCTTGCTTCTCGTGGACACAAACGTGCAATAATTAATGGCATTATGTCCTTCTTTAGCAAGTTGCAAACCTCGCAGTTGCAAGAACCGGCACTGAACGGGTCAAAGAGTGGTAAGTTGTCATACTTCACAGGTGAAAAATTATCACTTAGATGAATCTTATTTGTAAAGATATTTGACGTGTTGAGGATGAGGATTTAACTTTTTAACGGATAGGCTCATGTAGCAGCTTGTAGAAGAATCATCTGAAGGTGATCGAAGTCTACATCGGGTGATCACATTTTTTTCCTGGCTTTCAGTGATATTGTAAAAATTTTCTGGGGTCTTAAGCAGGAGTGGATGTATTCCGTCAAGTGGCGGGAACTGTTATTCTTCATATCAACTTTGCCGTTAAGCAGGATCCGGCCTTGGGGGTCGAATGGATTGCTGTTGCTCGTTCTAACTATGGACCACTTAGTCCTTTCACGGTGACCGTCCTGCTATCACTTGCTCGCATCCAAAGGTTCGAGCTTCAATGCTTTGACATTCTTAGAGCTGCAGCGGTGAAGGCTTTTCAAGATTGTGAGAGGTGCAGGTATGAGTGACATCTTGACTAACAGGGCAGCTCACATGATAATACTTGTTCAAAGAAATATGTGCAGAGTGCAAGGTTTTGCTTATTGGCATGATGCCTACTGATGACCCTTCTCATTATTATCCCTTATCGGATATTTCTCTCCAGGGATTCATTGTGGGCATCGTCAGCGATGGGTGCCACGTGTCTGAAGACAGCCAAAGACACGGAGTTGTCTTTCATGCGTACGGTAAGTATCGGGATAAATCTGGTGCTTGAGATCCTTGCGAACCATATCTTTGTGTTGTTTGTGATTTTAAGTGCCTATATTTGTTCTGATGTGACGTCGACTGGAATTCATTCTTCAGTTCGTCTGGGTTTCAAATTGGGGCTTTCCATTCTGCTGGGTGCGACATAATTGGTGTACCATCCAGAATCATTTCTCTGCAGGCCTTCATGCTTTTTGTTCCTACTTCGAAGGACAGTTTTCTTCGTTTGTAGGGTGATGCAAGGTCATCTGCAAGATGATTCTTGTTGAATTTTTTGTTTGCTAATGCACTTAATCCTCACGCAGCTGATCTTTCCGTAGAGACAAATCTACGGGATTTTGATTCTGACTTTCAAGTCATCTTGTAATTTGATTTTTTGGTTGGATTCTTGCATAGTTATGTTGGGTAACCTGAACGAACGTATTGCATAGTTGAATTACTACCTTTCGTTACAAGTTTTTAAGGCAGCAGTTGTACCAGATCGTCTAGATTGTTTTTAACTTCATTAAATATCGCAGTTTTCTGATGCAGGTTCAAAGCAGTGCGTTTGGGTGGGACCACATAATTCCTAGTGTCGTGCAGCTAGGCTTCATCTTTATCGAATCGGGAGCAGGTGGTCGATTAGTGTCAGCTGAGGATGGCGGACATTCAGAACGCGCCACAGATACTCAGGACTTGGGCTTAAAAATGTTGGTAGTAGCTTTTAAGGTGCACGAAATAGCACGTGATGAAGTGAGTGTCTTTTCCACTGACTGTTATTTCTGTCTTCTCTCAGTTTTGTGTAACCACATTTAGTTTGTCCTCGTCCTTGTATGATCAAGCTGCAAGACCTAGAGTTCTGGGCTGCTTGTTTCTCTTTTGCGTCGAGTCCTTTCAGCAATTTTATGCTTGCAATTCCTAAATGTGCTTATCATTGCCGACCCGTCAAATCTCCCTCATATTATTTTCAGCGAAGTGATTAAGTTTCGACTTTTCCTTCCTCTGGAATGCGTTTCTTAAATACCTTAGTATCTACCTTTTGATCCTACAATGCAGATGATGAATTATGAAGCTTCGATCCTTGTTGTGATTTCAGATCATTGAACAGAGTAAGTGCCGTATAATAGGGCTCAAGTCTCAGCAGAGCGCTTTAATCGTCAGGCAAGTCCACTGTTAGATTGGAACTCTTTGCTCTTCTAGTGGAAACTATTTCACATGATGATACGCACATCTGTAATAGGAAACAGATAGCGCCGTTTATGAACATCTGCTACTCGATTGCCTTGTATTGGGGAGAGCTCATCTTGTTGGTGTCAGAATGGGGAGAGCTCATATTGTTCGTCTTCGTCCATGTCGAAGACGATGAGGTTAAGCTAAGCCCAATACTTTGTGAAAGACTATTTAGGCCTGAACGCTTAAATTTTGTGTTGCACATAGATTGCGGCATGCGGTTAGATTTACAGTTTCTGAAGTCATGTATTTGCACGTTTTTCCATGCCACGCAATAATTTTACCTCGTTTTTTTTGTTTACCAAGTCCCTTCATTTTATTGCAGGATGTTGGCGGAGCTTGTGTGCAAGTATCCCCAATTAATGTTAGACCATGGGTCACGTCTGAAAGAGAGTCTGGACTACTTCACTTTCTTGCCCAGTAATCCAGCTTCTTCTATCATCCGAGCGTTATGCCCTTTGTTTCAGCTCAGTCGTGATCTCCAGGTCCGCAATTTCATGGATAGAAGAAAAATATAATACTTTCACTGCATTTTGCAATTTCCCACCATCCTGGTTGTACTTGAGAACTTCATATTAACGAGTTTCTTTGTCGGAACAGGATTACACCATTCTCGTATTGAGAAAGTCTATGTTCGGCCGTGAAGCAAGCACTCGCATGATTGCCGCACAGGGACTTCTGGACCTGATTGTTGCTGATAAACAAGCACGTGTGCATGTGAACCACACTTCAGAATCCGAGTCTTGGTTAAGGATGTCAACGAGTGAGCCAAGCTCTAGTCAGTCTGGTAGTCAACAAGTGCCCAGACGTGGAATAAGTGGACGCAATAAGAATCTCCTTCAAGAACTTCTTGGGCTGCTAAGGCGCTGTCTTTCTCAGCAGGTGGGTTGGTACCTCCTATAACCGCCCTTCGTGACTTGGTCCGCCTATTTACTTGCAAGGTGCAGGGTGTCTGAATGTTTATTTCAGGGAGGGAGATAGTTAGGGTCTGTGTCAGTCCTCACTTCCTAATAGGTTAAGAGTGCCATTATTCTATAGAGTATCATCGTGGAATTTAAGACCAAACGACCAATGCCCTGACCTCCATTCCTACTAGGAAGAAATTAATTAGTTCTCCTGTCTAATCAGGTCTGTGTCAGGGAAGTTCTGTACAGAAGGCTTCCTGGTCTTCTGCTCGTGGACCCTGCATCTGCTGAAGAAGTGTTTGATCTTGTATGGTCCCACTTCCGCCACTTCTACGAGGAAAAAGAGGTCAGCATTTCAAATGACCTGAATGCTTGAACTTGGCAGTACGAGAAACCAACATGAATTGGATGTATCAGTTTGGATAGTGACTTAGTTATTGAAGCCGGTGACAAGCGAAGAAATCGGTCAAGCACTATTTCTAGTGGGTGAGGTCGACCAGAAGCATATGTAAAAGACTTTGCCAGCTCACGGGCGACCTTAATCCGCATAAAAGTTACATGTCACTCAAGCTAACAGTGATTTTGTGAATGCCCTCAGGATGGCACTGTTAGTCTGAAGCTTAATGACTGTGTCCTTATCCGAAACATGAACCTGCATCTGGAAGAGCCTTTCGATCATCTGCTGGCATGCGTCCATCAGTTACTAACCTTGCAGCCTCAAAAGGTGCCCGGAGAAGATTCTTCACCTGCCGCAGACGCCTTTGGTTTCACTTTCTCTGAAGAACAAGATGTATGTCTCTCTGCCAATGAGATCTTTAACGTCATCAGCTATTTTATACAATTCCTGTCGTGCTTTCTTCAGAACCAAATATCGACTCTTGCACAACACGATTTATGAGGTTGCTTTTCTTTGATGACAGAAAAGTCAGCTGTCCAGTGGCGAATTACTTGGTGCAGCTTTCTTTAAGATTCGGAAAACTGTACAAAGCAGTTCCCTGGGAGGTTGGTATTTCTGCAATACAGGCTTTTTTTTTAGCTGCGCTGTCTTGCTTACTTCAGCGCTAGCGTGATATCTTTCTTTAGAATAGTCCTTTATTGATGCTTATGTGTTGAACATGGGTCCTGATGGCTTGAATTGATGGAGAAATTTTGTTCGATATGAAAATCGTCTACGTCGGAGGAAGAAGACCACCAGAACTTTTCGGAGCGAATGCTGTCCTTCCTATTACTGGGGGGATTCTGGATCGGAAAGCTTATTAGACCCGTGTGCTGTTCAGATTTTAAACTTGACAAAACGGAAAATTTCTCTATTGAGACAGTGGAAGGTGAACGGAAACTGGAGCAAGGGCGTCTCTTCTTGGGAGTTTTGGAGGTGCTAATAGACGCAGCTGTTTCGGAGTTGACCCGTACCGATAAGGAGTCTCGTCAGGATGAAATCAAACAGGAACTTAAAAATTACCTTTCACTGTTCGATTCTCTTCACCAAATTGTCAACCAGAAGCAGCACGTAAAAGCATCCAAACACCTGTTTAAGGCTGGTCCAACTACCAAACTCCCGAGCGGGAGAGGCCGCAAGCCGACAGAAGCCGGAGTCCAAGCAAGTCTGGGGAAACAAGCGAAGTTTGCAGTCCCTCGGACAGTACTTGAAAAACGTGTTCCATTCTTATCTGGTTCTTGTATTGCTTTCCTACTCCATACTTCTACAGAACAGGAAGATTTTACGCTTCTTTCTTTTGCACTTTCAAGCTGTTCTCGATACTTAAAGGGAATTGTTAGTGCGCCTCTAGAGGAAAAGGATACCTGGACATCCATTGAATTACATTGTGATGACTGGAAATCAATAGCCAACCCACTTTTTAGAGTCATACTCGCGAATAGGGCAGAGATTGCAACACCACACACTGTAACTGAAAATCTTCAGGAGAAACCAAAAAAGGGAAGGAAACAGTCAGAGGACTTGCCTGAGGGACCCATGCTCAATGCCGTGCGATCTTTAGATACTCTTTGTAGGACAGCATTGCAGAATGACTGTTTGCCACAAATATTACGCGACATAAGTTTGGATTTCAACGCTGAGACGGATGACGAAGCTGTGGATGCTGCAAGTGTCCGTGGTTTTGGAACCATGGACGGACCTGATGCAAAACTCCTACATCACTGGATCTCCAGTCACATCCAACCTCTGATTCAGGAGTTCCTTGCTCGATCGCAGTTCAAAGAGACCGAGGTAAGCTTTTCTGATGTGATATTTCCAGTTCCAACGGAGGTTTGATCTTTGTTAGCTGGATTGGACATTTTAATCGTGCTTATAGGTCTCTGAGTAGCTGTTGCAGTCACGTTCGTACATGGCCGCCTGACAACCTTGTTGTTATCGTCTTCTATCCTTAGGATTTTGTATCGTGTTAGTGGTTCATTGGTCAATCTTAGTAAGCATGAAGTTGCTCTTATGCCGTTTGTGGTGTGATACTCCGTAGTGTCGTTTCGTGAAAGTTCTAGAGCGGGATGTCGCATTCAGATTTTGATGTTTTTGATGTTTGTTTCTTTTGAATAAAATTTGGTCTCAGGTTTTAGCTAAACTCATCCTCCTGTTGGGGCGAAAATTACCTCCGCCATTGATGAAAAAACAAGCGGTGTGGGTAACGAAGCTCTGCAAGAAAAAGGTTAAATCTAATGTAGGGGTTGCCTCGGCGTTGGCAGCTCTAGCACTATCCTTAAAGGCTCCCCCAGATGATCTAACTGCGGCAAAAGGAATGTCCGCGGAACTGGTGAAGGTAATGGGATTTGAGGAATCTCAGCCCCCGGATTCTTCACTCGATTTTCCTTTCATTGATAGTACCACTAAGGTCGCAATAGCTGGTTTACTCCTCCAAAACGGCGAGAAAGTTTTGAAAGATATTGAGTGGTTGGTTACAAAGATCAAATTTCTTAAACCAGTGAGACGTACCGAGACCAGAAACACTATTGCTGGCTTCTTAGCAACACCGAGGCGATTACAATTGGAAGAAGTGCTCTACACACGAATGGAAGCGGTCGTGCTCATGCTCTCGGATTTTTGCAATTTGAGCCTAGCAGGTAAGTGGTGTCTAGAAGAGGGTATCCAAATTGAAATTCTCAGACGAGACTGCACAGGTCACTATTGTTCTTCCTCGTCATATGTGTCATTATGAAGCTCACGTGTACTGTGCGAGCTAGGGATCGTTCTAGCCATATTAATTGAGACCCAGCCACTTCAGCCGTGTTTGCCCCCCTGTACAATGAGACTATTGAAACTGTGTAGGTGCTTTAGCGGAGCAATTTTTGAAGTTTGCAACGCACCTATACAAGTGCTTGGCAGCATCTACGAAGATGTGCATTGCCACGAAAGGTTTCATTCAAATGCTTCCCACTGCCCGATTTCAGAAGCTTGCTGAAGTAACCTGCACGAGATTGACTGCACCGCTATACATGTTCATGGCTGTCATGCAGCGGGTATGATAACCGCTAATAACTTAGATCTTTCCCCTCTCACTCACCTACTATTAGAGCTCGAGAGGATGTTATTTATCGTAATTTTTCCACATGCTGTTTATTGTATGCTGAGAGATGATCTTCCGTCCGTTGAGGCTCTCTGCAATGTGGTTTAGTTGACAGTGGGCTGAATTTACAGGACCAGCACGAGAATCAGTCGTCTTCAAAGATTAGAAGAGAGGGAAGAACCATCCCCAACTTAATCTATTATATTGAGGATTACGAGCGGTATTTGATTCAGCTGAGTCGAATCACCAAAGTGAATCTAATGCGACATGCGAAGCGTAGCACAGCACGCGATTTTAAGATCATGGACACAGGCAAGAAAGCCAGAGCTGTGGCCCATAGAACTACAGGGGGAGCTCAGCCGGCGGCTGAGCCAGAAGAAGAGCCAGAAGAAGAGCTAGAAGAAGAGGCAGGTGACGAGGCGGGAGTAGAGGGAGGAGAGGGAGGAGAGGGAGAAGAGGGAGATGAAGAGATTGGAGAACAAGTCGAGGAAGGTGAAGTAGAGGAACTTGCGAATCATGAGGCCGTGGATGAGGAAGAAACCGAGGAGAATGCAGCGGAAGACCTTGAGGCGGCCGAGGTCGGACAAGGTGGTGGAGATCAAGAAGAAAATAATGACGTGGTTGTAGAAAGTGACGAGGAGGCTGTCCATGCAGTAGTGCCATCGCATGCATCTGAAGGCCGACGTTCAGAAGGGCCAGTTCCCAAACGGAAGAGCAGAGTGGTAGATTCAGATGACGAATCTGATGGCGAGCAACCTGTTTCCCACCAAGTTTCTGCGAAGAAGCAGCGCAACTTGTGATTTCCAACCTCCTAAAGAACACCAAGGTAAGCCACCCCATTGTGGCCATCAGAATATAAGTCACCCTTGGAATGGCCCCATAATGGCCATGGAAGAAGCCCAAATGTGTCGATTTTGTGTAAATGAAATAACATGCATTTTATGGAATGTGACATTGGCACTTTTGAGGTGTGCAAGTGATGGCTTAGGAGTAAGTGACACAATAGGGTCATGTATTTCTGAGAGTAAAAATCATGAAGAATGTGGTCATTTTTGTCCTGGAAATCGTGACCATTTTATGAAATGTAGCCATTCTAAATTGTATTATGACCATTGTAAATGCAGTAGCCGTTGGTTTCGGGGTGGTGTATTGATACTTCTGGACCTTAGGGCAGATCACTTAGAGAATTCATAACAAATTCATACCTTGTCAGGAAAATACAATTCCTCTTCTCTATTGCTTTTCTTTTCTATGCTGTTTCTCCAGGTGTGCAAAATCAGAAATTGTGGATCAAATCAGAAATCGGTACCACATGAAGGGGTTTACTGTACCTTATTCTTGTTAGAGACGACTCACAGACTCTCCTTGCATCACCAAATTATACGCAGCAGTCCACGTTCTGAAGATACTTGTTCCACTTGCACGTTTAAGATAGTGGCACATTCCGAACATGGCCAAGTGGACGACCGGTGATTCGAGGAGGCGACATGGCTGGTGGAGGTGTTAATTTTTTTGTAACTTTTTTCCAATTGAGATATATGCAAATATTCAATCACTAAGTTACTGTACTCCTGTAAGGTTTATACTGAAGTACTTCCATGATTGTATTATGCATTACATTAAATTTGCTCCACTTCAGGTTCCTCGTCTTTTTCTTGCAGACATCCTTAGGTGGAGGCACCCATTCCCAACACATTACCTGAAACCAGTTTTTTAAATATGTAGATATAGGAAGTCCAAAATGTATAGCATACATACATGAATGTAGCAAATGGTTCGGGTACACCACATATTTGAACTTCACAAATTCATAGCATATTCATACACATTTAGAAAATTATCAATTTTTATCAATTGCCAATGTGTTAAAAATAATTTCATATGTTGATTCCACCTCAAAACATGTGGAATTGTTCAAAGTGAAGAAAATCAATGCTTCCACCTTTGATAGAATATCCTAATGGATTGGTGATGAATTTGCAATGTGGCCTACTTACAATAGCAAAATTTGAAAGGATACAAGTAAATATACCTCAAATGATTACATTAGCTTTGTAAGGCTATGCCTATGACCATGTAGGTGTACTGATCATTTGGATACACCTATTTTTAGCACTTGAAATTCAAAAGTTTTACATGTTTTGTCCAAAAAATGGATGCAAAGAAAATTGAGGATATCTTTTCAACTTCTTGTAAGATCCAAAAAAAACTTAGATAGTTTAATAAAAGAAACCATATTCCATTGCTTATTTGGTCAATTTTAGATGAATCCCTAAAAAGAGTTTGGTATAAAAAAGAATGTAGATTTAAAGGATTTAAGGCTAGAAGAATTACTATTCTAGAGAAGAATCTAAACATAAGATTTTTATTCTTGCATGAATTGATCCTAAACAAATATTGTGAAGAAATAAATGACCAAGTTAGCCACATTGTTGGATAATAGTTTTAAATAGTTTTGTTTCAAATACTTGGTTGTACTTTATCCATTTGTATATCTCATCTAGTCAATTCTTGAAAACATTTGTGTTCCACCTCTTGTAGTCAAATATTTAAACATTCTTGATTTTGGATGTATTTTGTCTATTTATAGATTTTTTGTAGTCAATTCCTGAAAACATTTGTGTCCCCCCTCTTGTAGTCAAATATTTAAACATTCTTGATTTTGGATGTATTTTGTCTATTTATAGATTTTATGTAGTCAATTCTTGAAAACAATTGAGGTCCACTTCCTATAGTTAAATATTAAGACATTCTTGATTTTGGATGTACTTTGTCCATTTGTAGATCTCATGTAGTCAATTCTAGAAAACATTCATGGTCCACTTCCTATAGACAAATCTTGAAACACTCTTGATTTTGGATGCACTTTGTCCATTTGTAGATCTCATGCAATCAATTCTTGAAAACATACTTGCACTAGCTCCCACAACATGGGATGTTTTAAGTAGGTTTTCAAGTATAGTTAGCAACAAGACTTTAAGTAATGACCTTTAAAGAGGTTTTCAATAAAAATATACTAAAGATACTAGTAATATATTAATAATATTGGAATTTCTAGTATGTTTTTACTAAAAACTTCCTAAAAGGCCATTACTTAAAATTTTATAGCTAGTACTATATTTTAAAACTTATTTCAAACACCCCATGTTGTAGAAGTGGGTGATTGTAGGAAAGTCTTCACATTTTTTGATCAAAATCGTGCATCAATAGTGTGCTTGCAAATCTGAATCGTCAATTTCAGCGCTTTTGAATATCAACTATTGATTTAGTACTATGTATTATTATGTAGTACTGTAGGCTACTGTAGACTACTACAAAAGCCATTGCCAACAAAAAAAAGCAAAAAAAAGGTTTGTTGACTTTTTCAGTTTAGTAATTCAAAAAAATTCAAAAAATTTCCATAAAAAAGCCATTTTGCTAGAGAAGATTGCACTCCCATTGCACCAAAAAATTCATGTAGGAAATTTTTTCCTTCTTTGTAGCCTTTGCACAAAGGAAGGTCACTTTGACCCCATGTGCACAATGGACATGTTTCTATTTTCATAAAAAATCTTTGTTACTCTTTGAAAAGGTAGTACACCTCCAACATATTCAATTTTTGGCTTCCAATTTGTATTTTTGGGTCGAAAATAGTACTAAGACCCCACACACACAAATGGCCAAAATATACATCCTATTGGGGGCAAGTTAATAATAGTAAAATAATTAGAAAAAATTTGAAAAATTTATGGGATGTCTGAAACTTCCGAATCTACCTTCCTTCTAAATTTCATGCCAAATGAACTAAGGATGCCAAAGTTATATAAGCACAAAATCACTTGTCCAAGGGCAAGAAGACAAGAAATAGGACAAGTGTTTCTTGCAATTACCCAAGTATTGATTCACTTGTCCATGGTCAATTCTTGAAACATTCTAGATCTACCCAATGGATGCAAGCTTTCTAATGTTTTAACTCCTAAATGATGAGTTCCATTGCTATATGGTCATTTTTTAGCTCAATTTAGCCAGTAGAGTATATTCTCATTCTAATCTTATACTTTGCTTACAATCAATGCATTTGGCCAAGTGCAAAAATTACAAATTACATGCTTTACATTATACTATAAGATGCCTATCAATGCATCAATTCAAACTATTGTAATTATTGTAATATACACTAGAACAATCAAGGATTTTTAGGCAATGAAATATAATGTACTGTAATTAAATTTATAGATAATTTTGGAGTTAAAATATTTAAAAAACCCTCCAAATATTGTATAATTTGGATTCAACACATCATAGAGCTTGCAATTGCAATAATTCATTATATATTTTTATTGAACTCAAAACATTAAAATTAGATAGAAACACAAATATTTTAGTCTAAATAAAATATAAAAATGGATAATTTAAAATTTAAAATAAAATTGGACTAAAGTGCATCGAGTTTTTGAATGCAAGGCTTTTAGAAATTAAGGTACACGAATCCAAAACTTAATGCCTCAACTCAAATGTGACCCCTAGTTCAAACTTCAAAATCCAATTTTTCCATCATGCATCCAAACTTCTTGATTGCATGGCCTAGTTCAAAATCAGGTTTCACCTTCATGAATCTTAATGTAGTGACAACTGTAGAAGGATTTACATCATGACCACTTAGTGTAGAAGTGGGGTTCAAAGGTTTGAAATTGGATTAAAAAGTCATGATTTTTATGAATTCAAACACCACTACAATTTCTATATATGGCAAAAAGTTCATCCTATATTATTCCAAAATCTTTAGGGTTACTTTTGAATTACCAAAGCAAGTGTATTTGGAATTAAAGAGACACATTAGCATCCAACTAAACAAGAACACTCTTACTAAGACAACAATGAGAAGCAACAAGTTTTTTCTTTGACCACCTTTTTCTAGAAAATGAGTTGACTAATAAACACGTAGCATGGCATTAACCCTTATAGGACGGGATGGTGCTTGTGGAAATCAACCCTTTTGAAACCGTGTGACATCATCTACATTAATCTACATTAAAAAAATAAAAAATACTAATTGGAGGTCAAAGTATTGTAGAAGATCTCCCCTTTCCACACCAAATTCAAAGGATGAATAGTTGCAATTCTATCCTACATAGAGAGATTCTTTGTCATTCATCATACACAAAACGTCCGCTTAGACATTTAAGGGTTAAAAATAGTGAATTCAATCAATCTAAATTTGTCCAATGACCAAAGGGTCGACAATGGGTCCTCCAACCTTCCCACCCGAAGTTCTTCATTGGGAACCCTAAAAAAGCCAGAGCACACGATAGTACAGAGATCTACCAAGTGCCTAGATTTCAGGGTCTCTGTATTGCAGACTCGCATTTCCTCTTCCTCTTCCTTGCTGTGCTTCTGCAAGAAGGGTTGACGCGGGCTAGTGTTGTTGTTTGATTCTCAGCCATGGCGGCCCTTCCTTCAAAGGACGCAGCGCTCATCACAGCGACGCCCGCGAAGAAGGGCGCCAACTTGCACGATCCGTATTCCTTGAAGCGCGTTCTCGACGATGCCACTTCGGAGGTTTGCTCCGATCACTTCCTTTCTCGGGTTTTTTTGGGGGGGGGTTCTTATTAGGTTTTTGCGTTAGAGTCTGGGAATGAAGTAAAATTGGAGTGCAGAATTGGGTTTCGTGAAGAATTTATGTTGGTGATTGGTCTGGGACTTCCTAGAGCTAATTGTGCCTTCTCTGTGAGGGCACAGGATGAGACTCGATGATGTCTCTAGGTTGATTCTGGCTTACAAAAAGAGATTTATCTTTGTAGTGATTGTTTTAGTTAATTTCGATTTCTGCTAGAAGATACACTAATTGCTTTATATTGCATTTTTCTACTATTATTAAATTTATTCTTAAGGATTAGGGTTCCTTCTTCTCTCAGTAGTCATTGTATAATCGAATTAGTACGTCTCCAAGTAATCGAATTACATGGTGTAGTAAGAATCGTGTGCGTGATAAATTGTGAGTGAAGAGTGCACTTCTCATCGGTGTAACCCTCACGTGGATGGAAGTTGAGGATTACTACGGATTTTTGCAATAGGAAGTCGTTTTGATGTTTTATTGAGCTCGAAACAAATCTCGTCGCATTCTGTTTCTCAGCTCTCAGCTGCTGGATTAGGTTGATTCGACTTCCACACCCGCACCCTTTGTAATCCAGTAGCTTGAAGTTTGCAGTAGACATGTTCCTAGCAGTCATGCGTTTGGTTGACTGCAATAGGAGATTCCGTTTAGTGAAATTGACTACTTATTATCGTGACGTAAATTCTCGGATCCATTAGGAGACAATTTCCTTCTTTCTTTCAAGGTTTGATCATGTTTATATTTTGGGGACAGGTCCTCTTTGCGACGTTTTTATGAACAAACATTTGGCTCTGTTTGTAGCAACCCTACATTTTGCGACGTTTACATGGGTTCTCGAAGGAGATCTCATCATGTGATCGTCTTTCTCTGTAAGAGTATTGTCGACTTATTGTTAGTAACGTAGCTCAGTAGCTCTGCCTTTAGACTTTTGTGATTTGTTTTAGATTCTTTGCGACGTCTGAAATTGGAAGTCGTGAGTGATGAATTTGCAGGTAGTAATTGGACGAGGATACGTCGAAAATGTGAGCTTGAGCAATCTGAAGATGGCCATTGGTGTTATCACATGCGCCATTGCTCTAGCTGCTCAGTTCTACCCCAAGAAGTTTCCTGACAACAAGACATTTTTAATTGGCTGCATTATATTATATCCTCCTTATAAAAATACTTAACGATTCCTGTTTTATGTTGGATATTTAGGTCTGAGCTTGATTAGACTGGTGGTTTGAATAACCTGCGGCGTGGTCCTTCACTAATAGTAACGGGGTTGTCCTTGACTATGGCAAGTATGTGCTATTTAATGTGCTTCTGCAATACATCATTCTGACGAAAGAGAAGCAGCATATTTTTTTTACCCACCCGGTATGCCACTCAACCTCTTTTTTTAATTTTTCATATATATTTGATTGATGATTGGTTTTCATATAAGATTATTACTTGCCAGGCCTCTCCAGGAAAGAGTGACGGTGCAAAAACCCTGTTTGGCACCTTCAAAGACATGGCTGCCATCTGGATCGAGAATTCTACCATGATGAACATATTTTTTGCGGATTGGTTGGAGCTTAAGTTGTCTGGGATGACATTGGCTACTTCGTTATCTCAGTATATGAGCATCGAATCTCCCAAGTAGCCTTCGCTCGAGTGTCTTTTCAGATCCAGTGTTAATCTGTGCTGGCACTGATTGTATGTTGATATTGCAGAGGTCTTTTAGTGGTACAGGATTGGCAATATCCTCAAAGCTGCCAAGGTATTCGGACATGTACACCTTACGGATTGCAAGTGCAGATCCAGAACATATTGCGGCTCACCCACCCGTGGAGCTTACTAAGAGTGTAACCAAGTGGTAAGTCTCCCACTCAGCTTGCCCTAGTGAACTCTTATCATCGCCAATTTGCAAATTTCTTGGCCGATCTTGTGAGTACTAGGAAGTTCTTTGCATTTTATCTTATCACGAATCATTTGCAGGGTTTGGCATGGAAGCCCTGTTATTTTGTTACGTGCTATATCTCTCTGCAATCTTTGAGAGTCCTGTCTTCTGGACTGGGTTCAAAACCTTGATGCTGCATAGAGATGTTATGGTTCAATACTCAGTGTGCGCATGCTGAATTTGACCTTCTGGGACAATTGTCGGTCGTTGTCTTGTTAGAGATCACTCACGATGTAATTGTATCAGGTTTACATCTGATGGCTTTTTGGCGGAGGGCATATTTTGGGACGACGTTGAGAGTCTGATTGACGACTACGAGAATGAGTCTCGAAAGTCAAAGTGAAAAACAGAAACTTAGTGACAAATGTTCTTGGGATCACTGAGCGCCCAAACTTTTTTTATGCTTTTCTGTAAAGTAATTTTGTGTAACCCTTTTCAACTGGAACTCACTGGCTCGTGTCACTTTCGTTGTCTTTCCCTGTTGTATGATTTCTATTGTGTTTTAGTTTGTAAAGAGGCAGCACAGCTTGTGATATATTACTGGAATGCTCATGAAAATGCACTTCTCATGGTATAAAATATGCTTTCTAGTTCAAAGAATCTAGAACACACAAAACCTCCAAATTTGTTTATGGTTTGAGATTGGTGGAAAGCACATGGAGATGTGGAGAACATAAGAAACATTGAGGATAACCCCATTTTTTGTATCTAAAACCATTGATTTTAGATCCCCTTGCTTACACCCAAGGTAGGAGGTCCATAAATCGACCATTTAAGGGTTGGAACTGAATGTTGGGGAGGTGGAACATCTTGAAATATTTTTCAGTAAATTTTCCTTGAAAGACAAGTGAAATTGGCATCTAACCCAAGTCGTTCTATATTTTTGGAGCTTTGTGGAATTAGTTATGAATTTCTGAAGTTGAAAAAAAGTGGTCTTTTGTGGTCATCAAAAGTGACCACCTCTTGAAATGTACAGAGTTGGTACATTGCAAAAAGCAAAGCAAAATGTACCTCTGAGTCTTAACCCTAAATGCCCAAGGCTTGTTTGGAGCTTCTTGAAATTTGCTCTAAATTGAACAAAATGTCAAGATTTTCATAAGTTATACCAATTTCTTTTGAATTGTAACCAAACAAATCCAAACTAGACATATTAGAGATCACATAGGAAAAGAAACCATAACAATATTTCTTACAGGTTGAAAGATATAATGTTTGATCTTGAGGGTGTAAAAACTGGGAGAATTTTTCAATTCACTTTTTGCATGTCAACTCTAAAAAGTTGGTTACTAAAAAAATATGAGGTTATAGGGCCTAGCATGCACAACCCCAATCAATTTACGGTTTTTTAAAATCTATTCTACAATTTTTTTAAATGAATTTCTAATGTGATTTTGCCTCCAAGATCTAGTGTATTTGAGGCTCATTTCCAAGAGCCCTCAACACTACGGGAAGTCAAGATTGCAATGGGCATCCTTGCACAAAATCTTCAATTGAAAAATCATAATCCTTTATTTTTAAGATCAAGTTTTTGATCCTAAAACTAGACTTCAAAAAGAGTTCTCCAAAAATATAAACTAATAATAATAGCAATTTGGTTGGGTTCTACTTAACTTCAAAGTTTTCAAAACACCCAAATTTGGTGCCTTGGGCATTTAGGGGTTAATTGCCTTTAATGTCCAATCAAAATTCAAGCCTCCTATTGTATGGTCTCTTACAACCTTCACCTTTGAAAACTTGCCGAAACAAAAATTGTTATGCCAAAATTGTAGTGAGCAATTGCATTTTTCTCATCAATTTCCAAAAATTCTTCATCATTCTATTTCATGCATGTCTATGGTGCCACATAACTTAATGTATAAAATGTGATTACTTTAATCCTATAAAATTTTAAGGACCAAAAAATAACATTTTCATGGTCAATTAATTCATTATGAAAATGGATGATTTGCATCCTTTTGTTGCATACACTTTATTTATAGTCTATTAACATCATTAAATGAAGTTCATATCATATTTGATTATTTTTATAGTTTATACAAGATTTTGCTTTCAAAAGATTGGATTATCTGTGGTTTCATAGGAATAAAATGATTACCAAATCTATGCAATGACATGGGGTTGATCGAATTATTTTATCCCATGTAGAGTATTTGGAGTACTATGAGAGCTTTGACTACTTGGAATGAGTACATTTGACCTTAAATGAACCTTGATCTCTAGTATCACAAATAAGTATCATTTTCTTGGTTCCCTACAAAAATAAGTGTTTTCCAAATCTATGTAGTGGCTCTTTCATATATAACATCTAGTTGATCAAATTATTTTATTATACAATACTATGTACGACTTCATTGTATGTGCAACAAGTACATTCGAACTTTGATGAACATTGCTCTCATGAATTGTAGACACCTGTTAGATCTTTGTTTCCCAATACGAATATAAAAATTCCTATTGGGAAACAAAGATTTGACATTTGTCTACATGTGGTTGTGTTTTCATACATGCCATGTAGTTGATCAAATTCTTTATTTCTATAGTACTATGTGTGACCACATTGTGACCTGTAGCACTAAAATTTTGTACAGAATGTAGATGATGTCATGTCCTATTCAATGATAAATAGATAAACAAAGCATAGATGATGTCATCCAAAAACACCTAGAAGTGTAAAGCTATCAACTTAGTTATTATAAACTACAAAGGCAACTACGTCTTATTCACCAACTGAAACTTCTCTACATCTTTTATGTGTCTTTTGTTCATAAAGTAGATTATTGACAAGGTCTACATTGCTTTTGCCTCAAACATATCTATTTTTGGTTTTAAAGTTGTATTAGAACTCAAAAAGCTTATTGACTTAGTTAAACTACAATTTAATATATCACTCTCCAATTCTATGCAAGTTTGTCTTGTTGCACATTTTTGGCCATGTTTGTCATTCTAAACATCCATCTAATGGTGTCATATTAGACATTTAGCAATTCTAAATTTTTGTCCTTAATACATGTAAATAAAAGTCAAATTGATTCATTTGTTCTTTAGCAATCTAAAAGAATGAAGATTTTTCAATATCTTTTATATACTACTTTGAAAAATTCAAAAAAATCCTTAAAATGATTATTTTATTGCACTTGGAATTTGTAAGCCTAAAATCGCATTGGTATAAATTTTGAACGTCACAGAACTTTGATTTTCACTATTATATTTTACACTGAAAAATACCTATGGTGAAATTTGGGATTTTCTAAGTAGATTTTGCATTTTACACGAGACTTTGTGTTACTTTTCTAATCCAAACTTCATGATAATTCAAGATCAGTCTCCACAAACAAGTCTAAGAGATTAATGATTGATAAAATGAGATGTGATTTCATCTATGAAAAAAATGAAAAATTCATTCATATATAGTAGTAAAGTATTGTTTGCAAATGGAAGGATGTTGAAGTTTGAGTGCATACTTTGTCCTCATGAGGTTGAACTATTCAATATGTCCTAATTATTTTTTTTTTGAAATTCATGTTTTTGCTCATATCTTTATACAAATAAATGACACCTCATTTCCATAAATCTAGTAATAAAGGATGGTTGTTTTTTGAACTTTCAAGCATTACTTTAGATGAATGAAGAAATGTTTGTACAAAGCATCAATGCCATCTCAAAGGACTCTATATCATTTATAAAATGAACTTTGAAATGCTTAGAGAATAGCCATTACGAATACAACATTATTGTCCACTTAAAAGATAATGAATGTTTGAAAAGTGCACTTCATTTATGTAATATTCATTGAAGAACCTTCAAGAAAATTATATAATATGTAGATGAAGGGAAGAAAAAATGCCTTAACATTGGTCCCCAAATTACTCTAGAAGATCCATGAACACATGAATTTATCCCATTAGAGGAGTTTTGGGGGGTTTGGAGGGCCGTTTCGGGCCTGTTCTTGGCGCTGTTCCTCTAGCAATCTAGGAACGGCCGTTGTTAGATTTTTATTTTTTTATTTTTTTTGAAAATTTTAAAATGTTAAAGAAAATTTCTTTTTCAAAAAAAAGAAGAAAAAGTGACGTGGCAGTCGTTGTGCCACGTCAAGTTGCTGCTACAGGGCAGATCCCAGGGGAACCCACAGCCCTCTAGACCCCCTAAAACTCCTCTAATGCTTTGAATGTCCCAAGAATTGGTTAGGTCACCTAGCCTATTAGAAGCCATCATGCCTCCCTAAAAACGTAGGCTCTCTCAAATACAACGTAAGACTCCTAAAACTATTGAATATGTTAAATTAATATGTTCAGTTACTCACATAATGTCCTAACCCACCACTATCACAATTTCATCCACTTGAATGATTACATTTCCATCCTAGTACATTTTCATACAAAATTTGCAAATACTATTGAACTGAAATCTAGTTCAGTGCCAACTAAAGCATATAAAATAGTTTTTATGCAAGAGTTATTGTTGTTATAATACTAGTGCTAGTAAGGTACCCATATCCATTATGACTCCAAATTCCAATTTGCATCACCTATCTATACCTTTTCAAGATGTACAAGTTGAAATGTTGAAAAATTATAGTTAGGAGAGGGCCTTTAAAGGAATGTCTATGTTAGTGTAATTTATTCACCACTTGCACATGAATAACCATGAATCAATGATAAGGATATTTGGAAAATTTTCAATTATTTTTTAAAATTTATTCCTATTTTTGAATAGGAAGAAGACTTTTCTTTGTGTGCGTGGGGTGAGATTCGCCCTTCACCGCCCATGAAAGCTCACGAATGGATTCTGCAGATTTCAGTTCCATCAATAGAATCTGATCGAATATACTTTCGAGAACAAGCCTCGTGGCACTCTCTTCCATCACCCACACTAATTTCTCCTTTTACTCTAATTCCAATTTTCTTCTTATAATAATCAAATCTGCGCTTGCATTGGAGCCTCCCAAGCATAAGCTATCGATTTTCCATTGAGTGAAATGCTGCTGTGTGTTTGGAGAGCGGCTAACATTTGCTGAGCCTGAGTGAGTGAAGCCTGGGCTATGGTGGTCCCCCGCTTCTTCATTTGCCATCTCCCTTCTCTTTTCTCTTTTCTCTTTTCTCTTTTCTCTTCAGACACGGTTTGTGAGTTTGTTGCCATCAGGGTTGGATAGTCGAGTCGTCTCTCCTTGTTGTTGAATTGGGATTTGTGAAGTTTTGGGTTTGTTTCTGGGGAGTGTTGTTGTTGGAAGCGTTTGTTGGAAGCGGGTTTTTTCTTTCCGCCATAGCCGAACGTGGAGCTGGAGGGGATGTCTTGGGCGGGACCTGACAACTTTCCTGCTACGTCTCTCGCCGACAATCTCGACAGTGAGTATTGAAAATTTTCTTTGGGGTTTGGGTTATTGCGCAACAGGGCTTGCTATTTGAGGGAGAATTAGGGTCTCAGAAGCTGCGTTGGATTATCAGTCATTGTCGAATTTCACTTCAACCCTGGATGGGATCCCAGCTTCACGGAGGTTTGAATGTGGGCTACAGTTTATGACAGTGTGGTATTGTAGAGTTTCGTTTTAGAGAAGGACTTTTGACTGTAGTTTACGTGGGGTTTCTTTTATTTTGTGGGTTCCTGTTTGGTTGACGCTTTTTGTCATACCAATGCAGCACTTTTTTATCCAAGTGCTCGTAATTTTATTGCAAGTGACGAGATTTCCTCTTCCTGTTGTGGAGCATTTGACTAATGTGCGTGTGAACAGTTTTGACTCGGGTTTATATCAATTAGGGTATGCTACTTATGATGAATGTCAAGGCTGTTAGGCACCTTTTAGGGACGCCTCTTTTAGCGCTGAGTGTAGTTAGTATTATTAACCTGGCTATGCTCTTTTTAAAGTGAAGGAAGTAGGGTTCCAACGCACCAAATAATGCATAATTTCGATCTTGCGTGCAAAAGTTATGAAGGTTCAAAGTAGATTGGTAGATGACCTAAAATTGAACGTATGTTTAGATGATTGAAATCCTACTGATCATATGCCAAATTTTAGCATGGGGATTTTGGGTTAGAGGTTATTATGGGTGTCTGTACCTTCTGGAGATTATTCAGCTGCAGTGCTACATTATTTCTGGGGAAAAAAAAAGGGAGACCTGTCAGGGGAAATTAGGGTTTTGAGAACAGGGAGGGTTTGTCAGTTGATTGTGTTACAAATAAGCAACCCAGAACCTAAGGCTGCATTTTGTACGGTTTGTTGTGGACTGGAAGAGTACATGTTTTTGTTGTTTTGGGGGGAAAAGAGAGACCGTCTTTTGTCTGGCGGGCTTGTTCTCTTTCTTTTTGCAATGGAACCCCGTTTCATTTGTAAAAAAAAAGAAATAGAGAGAGAGAGAGAGAGAGAGAGAGAGAGAGAGAGAGAGAGAGAGAGAGAGACCGTGAGACCGTGTGCATTAAAAGAAAGCGAAGTAGGACGTAACTTTTCTTTTATAACATGTGGTGCACATGATGAAGACTGGTTTTGCAGGTCAGCTGGTTTCGTACATTCTAGCAGAGAGATTGAATGAATGCCTCGTGGGTAATCTGCCATTGTCAGTCTGTCACGGCATGCATTCGAATCAAGTGGTTGTTTATCTTCCAAAATTATCGCTTTTTGCAGAAAAGGTCAAAAGAATGTGGAAATACCTATGTCCGTCCCTTGGAGGAGTTTAACATACCAATATTTCCATGGTAGCAGTTCAAAATTATGAATTTTTGGAAATAGAAATAAAAATTTGGATGCAATTTTTTGGACTGCTCTAATATTTCAAATAAGAAAAATGCTTTAGACAACTATTACGCCCTCTAAGTACGGATGGGATTTTGATCTTGCTCAAACACATGACATGTTCGGATGAAATTAATTGAAGCGGTTTGGTAAGGAGGTGCTAGGGGTTGGTTTTAGATGCTCTTAATGGGCTCGGATCTGGATGCAGGTTTAATAATCGGTGTTTTTACTGTAGTACTGTTATTGTTGGGATATCTGTGTTTGCGCATGCCTTCTGTCCACGCTTTGACGTTTTCTTTAAATGTGCAGAGAAGTTGCTAGTGATATTGCGAGATGGAAGGAAGATAATTGGCATACTCCGATCTTTTGATCAATTTGGTATGGGTTTTCTATCCATGCAACCTTGTTGCTAGAATGTGTTTCTGTCATATCATTGAATGAGAAATGTTCATATGTCCATTTGGGGGGATTCTTTAGCGAGAATGTTGCGATGTTCCGTTCTGTACAAGCTTCCGTTTCTGTCAGTAAGCAACGTTGCATGGCATATTGAGCACAGGCTGTGTTGTGTTGAATTTGGGGGGAAACAGCAAATGTAGTGTTGGAGGAAGCTCTTGAAAGGATAATGGTTGGAGAGCTGTTTTGCGACCTTCCTTTGGGTCTATATATTATCCGTGGAGAGAATGTTGTTCTCATTGGTGAATTGGTACGCCTCACCCTGGAACCCTCCTGCACGTATGCCACGCTTCTCACGTCTAACATTATTATCCAGTTTTAGCAAGGTCCCTTTGTCTCCCATGGAAATGCGGTCTGCTAGGGAAGTGTCAGTTGAATTAGGGGTCCTTCAAGTGCGGTGCTGGCGATGACTTTCATTCAAATCCTTTTCTTGACTCTTTTGGTTCTTTGAAGTCTTACTACATTTGGAAACGCATGTGTGAAGGAGTGGATAGCTCTTGCTTTCATCCACCCTATGAAAAGTGAACTGCGGATGGAATAGAGCATAGTATTGTACTGTGAAGATTGATGTGAAAACAAAGACAATCCAGCAATCTTGGAAATTGCTTGAACTGATTTTATTGAGACTAACCGTTAGGGGCTGCCTGTGGACCTTGTTTTTTCGTGAACTGGACCGTTAAAGAGATTCTTGACTGGTTGTTCGTTCAGGATCTGGAAAAGGAGGAGTTGCCATCCTTTATGCAGCGTGTCAGTCCTGCTGAAATCAAACAGGTACACTCTTTTGGTCATCAATTTTTAATGGTGATCTCATTGTATTGACGCAGATAAGAAGTCATCATTTTTTGTGTGTCAATTAATAATTGGTCAATACTCCTGGCATTGAAATATCCAAGGGTATGTTTGAGGAAACTAATAAATTTTTAAAAATAAATTGTGTCAATGATGAATCGGTTCAATATTCCTGGTTTTGAATTATCAAAGTGCAATTTCATTGTGTGGGCAACCCAGGCACAGAAAGCAGAGAAAGATGCAACAGAGTTGAAGGGTACAATGAGGAAGCGCATGGAGTTTCTGGATCTTGATTAAGCTATGCAAGACCTATTTGTTAAACTTACAAAGCAAGCAAGCAAGTAAGCAAGCAAACGAGGGGGGAACAACACGCCCCGCCAGTGTGGCGAGTTTAAAGTGTCATGCTGGCCCGCACATTTTATCGCGGAGCTGCGTTCCTAGTGGTGGTATTCACCACAAAATTTAATGCCCTCTAGGGTGGCCCCCTGTCCCCTATTCTCGTCAGTTATGAACAACTCCATGTAATACATAGCCCTGCGTCCGAGTTTCTTCTGCCTATTAGCAGTGACCGTATTTATTGTGTCTCTGCTGTTCTTTTTTCCTTCTTTTGTGGGTCTTAACTAGAGAGATCCGTCAAGCTTCATGTAGAGTTCCTCGTCTAGAGTTCCTCGCAGAGTTTCATGTAGAGTTTTTGGCTCTGACAGGCTTTTCACTGGCCCTCTCATTGGAGCTCTTTCATTCTTCCCAACCTCATCCCTTGTTTCTATAGTTTCTGTGCCTCTTCAGCTGCTTAACAGATATCTTTGCTGTTCTCTTTTTCTTACTTGCATGTATGTCAGTATAAGAGATAAAACAAGCAATTTTGCTAGGAGAGGTTCTATCCTTGTCCTTGTAGCAGTGGCTTACTTTTCAAGTAGCAACTTAGTCAAACTTCCTCACGTTCAACGTTCAATGTAGATGCAATGAATATGTAGCTTTCATCAATGCAAGTCTCTTTCCATGTCAAACCTAGTAACCCAAAATACATGTAATTATCAATGGAGTACATTATATCAATCCATATTATTGGTAAGTAGAGTGACATTACAGAGATATTTGGGATGGTAGAAGTCAAGAAAATGATTTAGGACCTTTGTCAAACATTGTACTATCAATGTGTATGCAACTTCTTGTGATAGAATTGGATATGAGGGTGAGAGTGGAGTGATTGGTGTTATTTAAAATTGGGCATGGCTATTCCTTGAGATTTGGTGAGAGAGTAGAGGATGTGATGTTAGAAAGAGTAGTAAATGGATATTGAAGAGGTGTTGATGTATTGTCTCTTTTTGGTTTTGGCTTGGGTGAGTGGGCATAGTTATTCCTTGAGATTTGGTGAGAGAATAAGAGAATGTGATGTTACAGAGTGCTACATGGGTATTGAAGAGGGTCTAGATGTCTTGTCTCCTTTTGGCTCAAAAAGGCCTAGAGAACTTTTCAAAAGCTCTTATCTAAAGAAGACTTTCATAAATTGAAAATAGTGGAATCTACATAAGGCTTTAGGCTGAGTGGTAAGCTTTCTATCCTTGGAGATATTATTTGACAATTGTGCCTATCCACCCTCCTTGCATTGGCCTTCGTAAAAGATGGGACCATCACATTGTAGGACTAGACGTCATACAAAGTTGACCACAACTAATAAAATGCCAAAGCTTCAAGTAAGATTGGCGAAAATACAAATGGGGTGTCGGAATTTTAGGAGCAGCACCACCTGGTACACTAGTGTCGTGCAATTATATTACATTGACTACATTGTCGAGAGAAGCTCAACACTCAGTTACAAAAGTATCCTTACACCCTGCTTAGGCCCCGGTTGAGCAGGAGGAACTAACTGTACATTGAACTTCGATGCAAATTCTTCTAGCAGGCAACCATGCAATAATTTCAACAAACTCTCTCCTTTTACCTGACTTGATTCGCAAGAGTTCTCTAAAAGCTTTGCTACACTTGTGACAGTGTAGTCAGAAATACCGCAAGGTATAATGTTCGAAAAAGGTGATAGGTCTGTCGTGACATTCAGAGCAAGTCCGTGGTAAGTGATCCACCGTGAGACTCTGATACCGATTGCTGCAACCTGCAAACGTACTTGAGGGTAAGTTCAACTTAAAAAACAAGATTTCCACAACCACATCACATGGGCGGTGATTCGATTATGTGCATCTGCCACACATGAATCTGAAGTCTTCTAAATTGTTACAGTATTTATGAAGTAATACGAATGCAAGAATCAAATAAAAAAGGTCATCGTTCTACATAACCTATCACTTGTTCCTTCCATTTCTGAGCAGGAGGCTTGGAGAAATCTACAATACCTTCTGGTTAGCGACCCAGACGCCAGTCAGACCATCAATGCGATGGGCCGAAATCCCGCAAGCCTTATCAAGTGCACCAATTAAAACTTCCTCCAGCGTTCTAAGGTACCAGTGTAAGTCCATGTGGTGGTGCCGCAGGTTGAGAATCGGGTACATTACAAGCTGCCCAGGACCATGGTATGTAACCTGCATCGGCCAAGGCGTAAAAGTAAGGGCGCAGGATTCGTCACTAGAATGAAATATTCTGCAGATATATTCGTGAGCTTAATCTGCTAAGTTGAATTCCATACTGATACAGCCCACTCTCTCTATATTCCACAAACTGGGGGCGAAAGTTTCTAACATATGTGAACTTATAACATTGAACAACTAACAAGTAGCGAGTCCTGAATCATTTTAATACACTTACAGACCAAACTGTATTATGGCATTTACAACTAACAACAGTATTGTGACAATGTTCAGTAGCGAATGCAACTCATTTCTTCGTGTTTTTGATACTTCATCAAGGCTCAAGATTTTATTTCCAAGGCAAATGACAACCTTGTGTAAGAATTTGAAAGCTTGCCACCACTTTGGCAAGTTGGTGAATAGACAATCCGTTAAATTTTCATTAAACACGTCCCTATTCTCCAATTTCTCACCGACCACCGATTGATTTTCACCTACTTGTACTAAGGGTAGTCATTCTATTATAAGGCAAAGCAATCAATGAGTTTACAAAATTTTAAGTTTTTAAAACTTTTATGACATCTAAATTCTAACATATGCCTTTAGATTTAGTAGAAGGCTAAATGTTGCATCTATATGGGATTTAACACTTATAGAGGTTACATTGATGTAGAGAGAGTGGACAGTAAAGAGAGATGGACGGTCCTAGATTACTTTTAACATGTTTAATAGGTTAGGACCCTCAATGTGCGCAAGAAGGCTTGACATAGCTACGAAGGCGAAAGCGAAATCAATACCGACCTCTCCTCCACGTTCCGTCCGGTGAAGCTCAAAGGGAGGATCTCTGGCATCAAACTTCAAATTCGCTTCTGAGCTTCGAGTACCTAATGTGTACACGGGTGGATGTTGCAAAACCATGAGCGTATCATCAAAATCCTTACCTTCAGCCAGCATTGCAACTTTCTCTTCGACGCACAGCTTCTGCCACTGCCAAGCATCCATATACGGAACCAGCAGGTCATACTGGTCATGACATTCGCAGCTTCTCCTACGCAAAACTTCGTCTTCTTGCGGGCGATCCTTGGCTTCTGCCAGAGCGTGCCGTTGCCACACCGAAGCTCCACATCTTCGAATAGGTTCCCACAACTTGGAATTACCTAATCGACTAGAAACCCTAATTCCAATCGCGGGGTGGCATTTTGAGGAGACTACAGCGATTTCAGACTTAAAAGAGGCCCGGGGGTGTAACAACGAGTTTCCCAGCAGAGACTCCATTCCTCCTGCCAGTGACATTCATGCAAAAAAGACCGCTCCTTAGATACATGTCCCAATTCCAACCAAGATCTTTAAAACACACATCTATAATCTCACACAATGTCAATGCCATTCAACTAGCAATCTTAAACCAATGAAACCGCACCATGCAAAGACTTCATTAATAAAAGTGCCCAGGTTTTAACCTTCTCACAGAAGCCCTAAACCTTGAAACCTTTGAAAGAGTTAGAAAGACCTAAACCCAAAACATGCTAATTGTGAAGAGACTGAAATGACTTTGAAAATTCATAGCTAATTCAATAAATTCCAAAAATAAATACGAACCCCCTAGCACCACATTCTATTTTCTCTTAACAAAAACTCCAAAACAGTTCTCGGGACACGTGTAGAATCACCTAATCCTCGTCATGGTCACAGCGGCAACGGTGAATTGATGAACTGGTCTAAATGAAACTAAGCGGCCCAGAGATGTTGAGATTCCTGGCGAAGCGACTAGCACCAGATTCTCTTTTCTCTTGGGCAGAACTCCAAAATAATTCTCGAGGCACATGTAGAATCACCGAATTCTCGTCATGATGACAACGGCAACGGCGAATTGATAACTGGCTAAATGAAAATTGGCGGCCCAGAGACTGTGAGATACCTGACGAAGAAGAGGGACGAGGGCCGCAGCGTTGCCGGGATTGAGCACAGCGATGCTGCAGTGATGCCCCAGTGACAATTTCGCCTTGCTGCAACCATCGGAGATAAGCTCCTATTCCTTGTGGACCCCTACTACAAGCTTGGAATTGGAATTGATAGCACTGTCATCCTCTACAGCATCCCCTAAAACTCCTCCGCATACCCCGCGAAGCAGCGAAACCAAATTCACATACAAATTCTCGCCTTGCTCACAGAATCTCTCCCGGCGATGGAACCGATGCAATGCAAAACCCTAAATCCATCGAAGACAATAGATCTGCAGAATTTCGATTTCGATTTGAATTTCGGAGTAGGAACCCATTCCATTCCAGTTGAATTTGTTGGAAGTCAAAAGCATGTTTCTTCTTGTGAATTTAATGGATGAATAAACTATGAATTTTTTTAGTTAAGGGTTGGAAATTGGTACCCAGAATCAGCCCTAGATTCTCATGAATAGAGGTTGTAGATTTTAGGCAAGTATTTGTAGGGGTTGGTTTTAAAAAGAGTTCACAATAAGGTGTAATTATCTTGTAGGAAGAAGACTATTCATCAAGGATTTATCAGAAGGCTTCAAGGGTTTGAAGGAAATTCTCAAGGAGATACCGTAGTCTTTTTCTAATCTAAAATCTTCTATGAAATTTTTTAAAATTTCATGTAAATTTTGAATGCAAAATGGAATTTTTCTCTTAATGGGGGGATTTTTGTAGCATTTGATTGTCCCTTTCATGGGAATTTTTTTTAAATTCAAATAACAAAAGGGTTTTCTCCTATTTTGGAGGTTTTGCCTTTATAAGAGTGGAAATTGTTTTAGAGAAGGAAGTAACTTCAATCTTCTTTCAAAGTGAAACCAAGTGTGAAATGAATCTTTTATAGTCTTTTGTCACAATCAATTTTGAAGCACATAAGTTGCAAAAGTCACAAAATATGTAATTTGTATTTTTAATAATTATATTTTGGTGGGATAGGCTTTAAATTGTGAAGTGATCAAGAAGAAACAATATGAAAGCAAAATTTCTTCTTGTAAGGTAAAACAACCCATTGTGGTCAGAATTAGGAGTTCGTACTCATGCCATTGCTAAATTTTTTTCATTTTTTCCCCAGATGAAGACAAGTGTAAGAAACAATGAGAGCATTTGAAATTATATTTTTTTGACAAAGTATGAATTTGTTATGAATTTTTGAAGTGATTAGCCCATCATGGCCCAAAAGAGTCTATAGACTACCCTAGAACCAACAAAATTTGTATCCATCATGCTCATCTTACATACTTAAAGCAGTCACAATAATTTCCAATGTAAAAAGCCTTAAAAAGTCACTTCCTACAATGAAATTACACAAAAAAGTTAGAAGTCCCTAATGCAATCACTAATCACTCCATTACTGTCAAGTAAGACATTGATTGTGGTCCAAATCTCATTTACTAATAAAAACCATGATGGGGGCTAAAAAACCCCCATAATGGGGTCATTCCTTAGGTGTCCACTATGGGTCATCTTACCACAATGGGTTGTTTTACCTTATCTTTTAGAGTATGAAAATTTCATATATCTAGTAAAACCCTTCACAAACAAATAACTTAGACATTTGGTTGATATTTTTTTTATTCAATTTAGTATTCATTTGAAAGAATCCATCAATATATTATACTAGGCAATTTCTTTGTGCATTCAACAATCTCCATCACTAATTTTGTAGAAACCTTTAATTTAAGTGAAAATTGACATTGAAGCAAAATGGATGTAATTTAGACAAAACTTTTGGTACGAATACACTTCATATTCCTTCAACTCCATTCTTGTCTTCAATGTAGAGGTATAAAAACTTATGAATGATCAAATTTTCATTGAATCAAGTGACAATTGAAAGAGGATTCTAAATCTTACCAAATATTTCTTGAAGAGCTTATGAATTTAATGAAATATTGATTACAATTGAATCCAAATCAACACTATGCTTTCTAGTTTAGAAGCTATGAAATTTAGGTAAGAATTTGGTTGTATAAGACAATTTTGCAACATAATTATAAATAATTGTAGGTAGTAATTTTTCTTTGGGCTAATTACTTCCATATTTCAATGGATTTTTTGTTTTAATCAAATAAATTTTATTAGTCATCACCCACACAATCAATTACATAATTCACACTAATTTAGAAATTACGCAAAGTTGTATAGAGCATCATTAATATGGTAACTCACAACATTTTAGATAAAATCAATATAAAGTGGTCTTTGTTATTTTCTTAATATATCAAATAATATGTTTTATATCCAAATCTCATCAATTTGCATCCAATTTTCACCCAAATGTTCTGAATGTAATTAAATGACATTTAAAAAAAATTCATTCCATTGGGATGAAGGGGCTCACATTTACTATTCAAATTCTCATACTAATAGAAATAACTTAAATAGCTACACATGTGTTGGAAATTTGAGGAGGGGATTGCAATTTTCAATCCAAAGATTATAGAAAAAGTGTTGAAGTTATATTGTCAATTGTCAAGTTTTTTTTATTGTAACTATTGCCCACCAAAAAATGTAATGCAATATTTGTTTGAGTTTGTAGCTTCAATAGAGTTCTCAAAACCATTCCATCAAATAAAAAATAAAACTTGGATAATTAAATCCATAACTTTTGTTCATTGACATTTGAACTCAAGGTCTATTTGAACTCCACCCATAATGTAGGTAAATGACAAGATTAGATTAACATTAGGAAGAGCCATAATAGCTTGAATGAGGTATTTAAAATGAATTGGGGACCAAAGCATTACTTATCCCTTTGAATGAGTAGAAGTTTCTTCAAAAAGTAGGATAAAGGATTCTTGGTTTCCTATTCATTTTCTTTCATGTGCATTTTTTCAATGATGTTAGAGAATACCTACCATTGTTTGGAATATTTTGGGGGTCTTACTAGCTATTTTCCTTTAATTAGCATATTGAATTGGATTTTTCAAGTACTAGGTTCATTTTTTCTATTTTTTATTCCAAATAGAAATTTTATAGATTTTTTTTCCAATTTCTTTCCAATGTTTTAAAATTGAAACTAGGTTATTTCCCAATTACGTGGGCTAACATTGAACTAATTGATGTTTTACCCCAAACATTGTGCTCTATAGAACCCCTCTAACTATAGGAATCTTTCTCTTGAGTCTCAATCACTAGAGTCACTACCAAATTTAAAACAAAAGTACATAACTATTAGGGTAGAAGGTCCATAGATTGTCCTATTAAGCCTATCTACCTCATCAATGATTGTAACGAATATTTCAAGGAACAAATCACTCATTCCTAGACAAGGAAAACATTTGGAACCCTATTAGTGTATGGACTTCCTACCTTGGAGATCTGAAGAAGGGATATTAATACCCATCACCAAGAGATCCATATGGAAGGATGACTAAGTGAAATTTTCCAATGTTACATGACTTGTGTCTATCAAGCTTCATCTATTTGCAACTAACAACAACTACTACATAGTCTTGTGAAATTATTCGCCCCCATCAATGACAATAATAGACATTTCAAGGAACATGTCATTCCTTCTTGAATAGGGGATGCATTTAGATTCTAGTTAGTTTTAGGACCTCCTACTTTGGATATTTGAAGAAGGAATTTTACTACGTGCAACAAGGGAATCCTTCCATCTAGAGGATCGAGCTAAGTTTAGCAATGTTGCATGACTTGTGCCTATCAAGCTTCACCTCCTCAATTGACATAAGCAACTACTCAATCATGTGAAATTTTTAGGTCTCATCAATGACAATAATAGATATTTCAAGGAACACGTTAATCATTTTTAGATAAGCGACCATCTAGAACCCAATTAGTTTATAATCCTCCTCCGATAATTAGGTATCCAAAGAAGGGATATTAACCCCTAATTACCCAACTAGCCATTTATCATCATTCTAAAATTTTAGGCTCACTTTGGTATAGGCAATTAAATAACTTTGATTCTTTAAAAAAAACATTAGGAGAGATTTGAGGGTATAGAAAAAATAATTTAGGCCCATCTCTTGTGTTGGGAACCAAACTCTAATGTACAAAACAAAAAAATATGAAAAAATGAAAAAATGAATCTAGAACAATTTTAAAAATTATTTAAATATTAATTGAAAAATAACATATTATCTAACATGGCAGTATCATTGCCATAGTAGATCGTTGTTGTGGTAACATTCCCCACTATTTAGGAACTTTGGGAACTCATAGTCTTCAAAATAACTAAAATCCCTTCTAATGATTTACTGGCAATTTTGAAGGTTAACTATAGAGATCTTTTATTTTTCACTAAAAAGAATAAATATTTTATTTTAAAGAGGTTTTCAAAGGCACATATGTACCTGTAATGTAGATTTTGCCTACCCGACAAAACCGAGGGAAATATAGTATAGGGGGGGTAATTTCTAAGGAAAGTTCAATAAGTCTAACATTTGCATGACTAAGGTCACTTGTTTTTGTATTTTGAATATTTATCTACTTGGTTTTATAATTTGCTTTGGAGTTTTAACAAAAGAAATCCACACTCTTAATCCAATAATCTCAGTCCATCTCCAATGCTATTTATAATAGACTCCATGTATACGGTCCTAGTTCTATATAGTATGCTTTTGGCTCAGGGCAAATCCTCTGGTCAATTCCTCAAATTTGATCAATTTGTCTTGACAATGCATGCACTATCGACGTAATCAAATGCATCAACATATATATTTGAAATACAATAAATTTTTAGGAAAATTATTTATTACTTTAATTCCTCTTTATTTCCCTCTTTTAGTCCATGCTATATTATTAGCCTAATTGCTAATTTAACATGCAAATATAAAATTTGTATTTTCTATCCATTTACTCGGTATGCAAAGTATGAAAATTTTAAGATTCATTCATGTTTTAGTTGATTTATTCTTTACGTCACCCTTATAGCTTTAGCTTTTCCAATCGATTTGTCTTTTGTTTTATCCATGCTTTACTTTAATCAATTTGTCACAACTAGAGACCAATGACCACATGACTATTGGACCAGCACCTAAGACCGTGCTTTCTCGACCACTGGCCACCATTCAGTTAATTAGCCTGCAATCCCAAGCTACACTATCTATTTGATACACTTGTGAACTCGCAAATTGATCAGTTGATAGTAATTCAAAACTAAGCTAAATTGACTCCAAATTGTTTTATATGCAAATTTGACATACTGACACTACTTCGTGAATGCAATCATATTCAAACATCTCCTAATTTTGTCCAATTATTTAACACATCTTTAACAATTGCTATCAGTCTTAGTCAAATTATATCTCCGTGTTCATCACACGATGTTGGAATATTATTCAGTATACTTCCAATGAGATTTACACAATCTAGTATACATTGCTATCGTCTACTAGATTATTAGTCCACGTCTATTTGATCTCACACACTAGAATTTGTTCACCACTTCCACACTTAGCAATTCAATTAGTCCAACAATTTCAATAATTACTAAAACGACCAATTAGATATTAATTCATGTTCTTAACAATTTGATCCTTCAACTCTTTTAACCAATTGACACACACTTCTCACATAACATTATAATTAATTCAACATTCACAAGTTGACTAATCCAATAATAGATCATATAACCATGACAAGTAGAACACAAGGAAACTCCCACCAAATTGACATACACTGCCGATTATTTGAATTCACTTAGACAATGCTCCAACAAACTCCAATTTGACTTAACAACACAATTCTCTACTCACAACAGTTACTTGTACAAATTGACTCAGTAATCTTCACTAACTGTGAGTACATCTCGCGCCCCTTCATGATACTTATCACCTTAAGTTCACCTTCTAGTGCTTTCCAAGCACTTAACACTTTAGTGACACTAAGGGTCACGCTCTCCTACCATTGTACATGCCACATACCTACAATGTTAGGTTCCAACTTCAGTCACAGGGTTCACCATTCCTCCTCCTTCCAACACTTAACTCCCACAAGACACCGAACATATCATTTGATGACATGGGGCAAACTTCCATTGATGTCCAAGCACTCGGTGGAGGCACTACTCCCCACTGGTGTTAACTGCCCTTGAATGCGACCCAACTCCCCATCAAACCCAACCCAACTCATTTCGGGACTCACAAAATGGGACTCACACCATGGCCTAGTATGGAGCAGGACAGCACCCAATCAGTATCAAAGAGTGCACAAATACTTCATGGTAACATACAAGTGGTAGTGAAGCTCCAACACTAATCTCACCACCCGGGGCCACTTTGGTTCACCATGGCACCATCTGGGAGTGAAGAGGGAGACCACACCTCCTCATAGTACTCTCTATAGGATTCAACAGCCCCCTCCCCCTACTAGAAGTCACCGGGAACCTTCAAGATACTCCCCATCTTAGAAGACCACCCAATTCCAAGTGGTTTTTCCAAACCAGACCTCCAAAGACTCCCGATCTCCCCATCGGGATAACTTTTAGCTCCAAGCTCCAAATCCCAAGTGCGAGCCCATTTTCGTGATCTACATTTTTCGTATATCATTGTGAACTATTCACTTTTTCCAATACAACAAGTATTGAGGAAGCTATGGCCCTCCAAAAGTACAAGTCCCCCAAGAGATGTAGTTCTCCGGGACTCCACCTTCTTTGGATGCCCATAACTTTTAGCTCACAACTCATCTCCTCATGAGCCTTAATATTCTAGAAATCTTGTTTCCTTAGCTTTCCAATGATATGCAGTATGCCCTATTTGGTTCAAAGGAATCCTCCCAAACCTTGTTTTCCACATCCCCATGCCTTGGGACGCCACTAGGACACTGCTAACTTTGAGGAGCCATAACTTTTGACACCCAACTCGGATTCTCGTGTTCTTTGAACCCATGGACGTGTCTTCGCACAATCTTTCCAAGCATGTATGACACGCCCCCTAATTCATCCAGATCAAAGCGCTACAACGCTCTAATTGTTCGGGACTCCTAGTCCCTCTCACCCCATCTCTTGCAAGACTTGGGGAGTCACCCCCAACGTCCCCCTTGCTCACCAAGGTGGCACGGGCACGCCTCTTGATGAAGGTCATGACAATAAACAATATTCACTTTAATTAATACCAATTGAGTCAAACTCTACAATTTGATCTTCAAAACACAACATACAAAATTTACAAAATTTGACCGCTTAGAAATTTGTTCACAATTACTAATTGATTTAACTTCAATACTTACTCTCACAACTTGATCAAGCAATTACTCACCACCTATGAGTTTCATACAATCTCAAATTACACAATTGCAATTGTGCTACCCGCTCAAAGACAATTAGAATAATTCTTAATATTGATATTGATATAAGTTTCGGCAAGTAGTTACAGCACTTAGGTAATTTGATACACTAGAATGCTTGGGCTCTTCATTGGAAAGAGAGAGAAATACAAATAGACATTTGGACTTATAGTCCCAAAAGAAAAATTGACCAAAAGTGTGTGATTGTTCATTGAAGATGCACCTTCATCTATTTGACATGCTTCGAATCCTAGCCTATTAGACCTATTCAAATCTATTTATATGTCTTTGGGGTTTATCTACAAAATATCTGGGCACTTATCATACTTTAAAGGAAAATAGGCTATTTATTTACTCTATCTACACCTACAAGGCCAACTAGACAAAAATAAAAAATAAATTGAGACTACAAAACCATTAGTAGAAGAGTAAAGCTTGCTAATTATACTTCATTTCTCGGCTTTGAACATAGTTTGCTAATTTCACTTGATTTCAGATCTAAAAAATTGTACTTATGAATTTGCTTTGAAAATGGTTTCAATAGAAAGAGTAAAGTGTTTTCATGATTTTCACCATTGAAAATTTAAACATGCAAGAGTTTATTTGGAGTTATTTGCAATTTCTACTTACAAAAAAAATTGCATTTCAATAATTGCAAGGTGGATTGTGTAATGAGTTTGAAAGCTCTTGATTTGAATTTAAGTTTTTTGGGAGTGCATTTTAGTATGCTAATACAATTTTTAGTCATTCATGTCACCTCCAATCCCAACAAAGTCTTACATGCAATTTTTTGAAACATCATGGAGAGGGGCAACATACTAAAAATATAAAATTTACATTTCTCTTGTTATAATCTCACAACTCTTGTGCAATTTTGCACTCAAAATTGGTATGTGTACTAATAAGCAAGTTCTTTCAATATTTGTACAGCTAGATTTTGAAAAGAAAACAATTTCCTTCATTGGGGATAACTATAGGGTAACTACACCTAATTTCAACTGCTTTCTAAAACCACCTAGTCTAGATTCTTGCCCCAAATGTACTTCCACTATTCATAAGAGTCTATGATTGGTTATCCTAAATCCTACTTTCAGCACTTTTTGAAAATTCATAGTTTATTCATATGGGGGTTAGAAAAATGAAGTCTAAGAGAATCTACAATCTTCTTTTAACTTCTAATAAGACCCCACATAAAGATTTTCAATATAATAATGAAAACCATTGACAATTGCTTATTTGTACAATTTTAGGTGTAGTTATCTTAACCCCATGTTCTTTTTTGTAGTCAAAACACACTAGGAAAGGCTTAGGCATTTAGGAATTAGGTGTATAGAAGGCAATCCATTGCTAATCACCCCCCATTTTTGTTGTGTAGGTTGTATCCTTTTTGTTCATGTAGTAATGAGTAGCGATTAATTATGGTGCAATTCCCGGTGTAGTTGTGGCATATTATGATTGGCTACAAGACTTTCAATATTGCAAACAAACCTTGGTTAGAAACAGGGAGACCTCTATGATCAATATGGGTTGAACATAATCTTTAGCTAAGAAATTCATAATAATTATGTTTTGAGAAATAATTTTTTTTTGAAAATTATGGAATCCTTCTAAACTTTGTTTTTGTTTTGAAAACTTGTACTAGGGTTGGCTTCTCGTAGTTCTCTTTCAAACACCAATGGTAGATAGGAACCAAGTTGTCTCATGATGTTCTAATTTTTCCACTTGAGAAACCCTTGCTCCATATATGCTTAATTGCTTAAGTGGTTGGAAATAGGTCACTTGCCTCATTTACTTAATAAGATAACTACACCCAAAATGGAGCACTCCTAAAAATGGCCCCTATTTTTGAAGGAAAAATGAATAGGGAGAGTACCAAAAATAGTGTACATTACATGGACAATTATAAGGTGTAGTTAGGGCCATTATGAAAACTACACAACTCTATTAATAGCATTGTGGAGGTGGCAACCTCTCAAGTGGTCAATTTTTAGTAAACTTTATGTTCTTTCAACTTCTTCTTTATGTTAGGTTTCAATACTACTAGTGTGATTTCTTGATGTACATCAAATGCATTTGGGATCACCTACATGACACTTTTAGCACTCTGTGCCTTGCATCTCTGAAAAATTGTAACTAATTCACAATGTATCCAAAAATTATGGAACCACTTGCATTTTGATTCACGGTCTCTTACCAATGACTGCGCAAAAATTGTTGTTCATTTTCTAGAGCAATTAGAGCATGTCCCAAAGCTTTTTTGTGCGATTTTAGGTGTAGTTACCTTACCCATCACCAAGACATCCATCTGGAGGGATGACTGAACAAAAATTTTTATAACTTAACTAAGTTTTGCAATATTACATGAATCCATGACTTGCATTAGAAGGGATTTTAATAGTAAAAAAATTCTGGATAGCGATGGCTCATTCCCAGCACAAAGAACGGGCCTGAAACAGTCTCTCTATGCCCTCAAATCTCCCCTAATGTGTCTACCAAGCTTTCACCTACTTAACTGACATCAACAACTGCACATGTGAAACTTCATCAACTGCTCCTCTGTCAAGGATTGCCTGCCACTCATAATCAAATTACTCCTTCCTTCCCTCCTTCCTTCCTGCAAGTAAGGTACGGTAGCAGGACATGTGATTCGTACTGTCATACTCTCGTCTCGACTAACTTAAGGTAGTCTCGATCTAGCTTCCATCACGCAGCTGCTGTGTCAGTGGCCAAGTGCGGAGTGCGGACTATTTCCTGGCCAGTGAACATTGAAATCCCACTTACATTCCGGGTTTCCTTACAAACTCCTTTACCTCAGTACCTTCCTGCACTTGCTTGCGGTTTGTGTCTGGAATCTGTACCTGACTAAGCTAGAATTCCATGGATTCCAATAGCAGCTTTCATTTTATTGCAGTTACCTTAGAACTTCGAACTTAGCGAGGTCAGTTTTGGGACCCAGTGAGGATTGCGAAGTGACAGACAGACTCACAGACCTGAACTGAAGTGAATAGGAGTGATGAGCCTGATCGAATTGACTGAAGGCCAGAAATGTGAGCAGAGGAAAATCATGGCGGTGACAGACTACACACAAAAAGTGGGGTTTCCAACGGTCTGTTCCCAGGACAAACCCAGGACAAACCCAGGACAAACCCTGCAGGGTGAAGATACGGAACACAGTGGACATGAGATGGCGATCGAAGTTCCCTTCCCTTCCCTTCCCTTCCCTTCTTTTCCCTTCCCTTCCATCGGGGGTAAGGTAAGGTAAGCCTGTAAGGTAGGCTGCTCTTAAATTGAATTGAATTCAAAGCAACCATTTCAGAGCTGATTGATTTCCTTTTCGGGGAAGATAAAACTCCTTCAAACAATTTTCAGTGAATTTTTGTAGGAAGAGATGTGGAAATGGCATCTAAACCAAGTTGTTTCATATTTTTTGGAGCTTCATGGAATTAGTTATGAATTTTTGAAGTTGAAATGTAGTAGTCACTAAATGTGACCACCTCTTGAAATGTGCACTATTGTTGCATTGAAGAAAGCAAAATGTACCTTTGAGTCATGATGGTTTTTAGAGTGTGGTCGCTCTTAAAGTAGACTACCTTAACCTTGAAAGCATGAGTCATTGTGGTAGTCAAATAAAAAAATAGACTCAATTAACCCCTAAAGGACCGAGGCATATTTCGGGCAGAAATTGTCAAAAACTGCCACTTTTTAGGGCAGCAAGAAAAAAATGAAAAAAAAAGTTTTTTTTTTCAAAATTCAACCACACAAATTTGAACTAGACTTCTTTGGGAACATGTGGAAATTTTTTTAGAAATTTTGACCGCATGGATTGAAAGATTATAACGTTTGAAGTTAGGTGAAAAAGTTTTTTTCCAACCTCGCCCAACATGGCATGCAAACTTTAACTCCTTCTAGAGTGAGATTCTTATGCTAAATAGGGTTTTTCTTTTACATTTGCATCTTGGATCATGTAAGCTACACACCCACCAAATTTCAAAATCATAGGAAGAGTTTTGCACATGCTGCCCGAAGCTGCCCGCAAAGTCCACGACAGCATAATTTTTGAAACTGGGCACCTGATTGCAAAAAAAATTAGATTTTTAGGAAGGGGATACATTTCATCCAAATTTCATGAACATACGACTGAAAATGACTTTGTAGGAGCCTACCTAAGATTTCTTGTGTACGTTGAATGAACACTTGGTCCTTTAGGGATTAAGGCAGGCCCCCCCAAAGTGCCATTTTTTGTTACTAAACTTAGTTTTTATTATTGGATTGGTTAAATTTTCATGTTTTCTTGTTGGCAAGGGAAAGGAAGTGGCAATGCATGTAAGTATGTGGCATTTGGATATTGTATGCAAAATTTAGGAAGGGTCATAGTTTAGTTTGGGGGTAGAGGTTTTAAAATCGTTTCTTCAATAAACTTACATATTGATTCTGGAGACATACAAAAAGTGATGATGGTAGTTTTAGGTAGGGTGCGATTATGGGTGTACCTACCTTAATGAATGAAATAAGTGCATTCTTTCTTTTTGTAGAAATCCTTGAAATCATTTGCCAAACATTTTTTCCCATCCTTTTTGTAGTATAATAGAGATAATTCCTAAATTTACGTAATTAAATTTCAACACCAAAAAACCACTAATATAGGTTGGAATATTATTGTCACTTTTATTTATTTCTTGAAAAATTAAAATTATAGTGCCACTAATTTTCAGGGTGACACTTGTTTTGCTCTTTCACTAATAGTAAGAATACTTTAGTTTAGTGATGTTGTAACTTAAGAAAATCATCGCAACGAGCAATGTAGTTATTTTATTATTATTATAAATTGAAGTCATATAATGTCAGTTGGAAAGTAGTGATGTAGCCCATCCACAAGTACTAAGCATGTGTTAAAGCAAAGAAGATTAGAAGGCCACATTCTTGCTCACCTAATCCCTTATTTTAATGCTCCCCTACACTTTCACCTAATTAAAAAGTCAAACTATAGGAAGAAATAGGAACTCCACTTGTATAAGATAATTGGTCAAGCCATAGAGAGGCAAAATGGTCAAGATGAAAACTTTATCAAAAGTGTCAAAATAATCTAAATTTTTTGTTGCTCTCTCAAAAATTGAAAGGATGATAGGTTGATGACCCTAATTATTTATTGAAGTATACAATGTTAATAGACTTTGTCCTCATGTTGAGCTAGATCCAATGATACATGTCATCCAATTGGAATCATTATTACACCTTCTATATACACGTTTGAAAAGGTCCAAAAATAATCACGTATTATACCTATACGGTACCACACTTGAGCATGATAAAGTTTAAATGTTAAATTGACATCCTGAAGAAAGATGCTAATTGTTGAATTATCAATTGAATTGTAAATGTCTGTCAACATTTTAGTATATAATTTATATACTAGGAATCAAATACAATGCCTTATATATGGTTTGCACATACTTTTAAGTGTCAAAAGTTTTCTATTGAAGTTCATGTGAAATTCATACCTTAAGTTAGGATGTATGTTTTGTTTGTTTGTTACGGTGAGATATCTTGGACTGTATGTCCCTTGGTTGTGTGCTTAGTACCATCGGGAAGCTGTCTACAACGAGGGGTGCACACACTTTGTTTTGTGGTGCTTGGACCTGTGATGTGAGGTTATTGAATTTCAAAGATGTTTTTGAATCCAAAAAATGAGATTGAAATCACTTTTACTTTTCTTTTGGCTGTGGCAACGGCACAAGGCGCACTAAGAGTAGCTCTAATGCACACACATTGTTACAAGCACAATATCCAAAATTTGAAGAGGAGGTAGGTGGACCTCATTCCATGTTGACAACTTTAAAAAAAAAAATTGCCCCAATGTGAAGTCGGCAATTCAAACCGCAAATGAACCTTTATCACGTTATAAAAAGAAGGATAAAAAATATTTTACATTAAATATAGATTTTCATGCAAAATAGGAGAGCTCAATTTTATTAGCACGTAAAACAAGGTCATAAAGGGATGACATTGATGACTTTGGCTATAGTGTGCCACCTTGCGGGCTCTTCATATTTCTTCAAAATGCCAAGCCGTGGACGGATTGTGACAGGCTGGGAATATCCAGTGACCAATGCAGGTAGCATTGGGTTTTGTTTTTTTTAGTTCCCTCAGTCGTCTAACTTTGGCGTAAGTGTTTCCGTCCAGCATTGGAGCTGCTCTAAGATAGTCCAATTGAATAAGGGACATTGGCTTATTGGCAGAGTTCTGGCTGGTGAGAAGCGACGCCTGTGCTGCCAGTGAGGGGAGAACCTTATCGATCTTATTATATTGCAGTCCAACAGTGCTACTTGCTGGCTGACTTGTTTTCTTCTCATAACTTCCTGCCCTGCACACAACTGTAGGTCATCACTTCTCCTCCTTCGTCGACCTGCGTGCCCCTGTTCAGATACTTTTCCTAGCTCATGATGTCGAGCTTCTACTATTTGCAACACAAAATAATTGTTTCTTCTTCTCAAACCATTCAATGTGCATGCACAATGTCGGCTTCCACTCTTACAACCATTTCGCAATTCTACGAGGACATGGCGCTTGTGAGATGCGATAAGCTTTTTTTCTCGCTTAGGGGAATCATGCTTTCCTAATTTGTGAATTTTTTGTAGTCGCAGCTCGGAAATATTTTGAGCGGGAAATTTCTATCAGGTTTTCTGGAGTACTACTGTCGGTGCTTGCAATTCTAGACGAGCTTGTCATTATGGTCAATATTCAGGTTGGCGAGGTGAGAAATCCCCAGGGGGAAATTAAAGAGATAAGAGTAGGCTGGTGACGGAGATTATGCAATCAGACATGTTTAAGTTTGGGAAGGATTTTGGATTTTCTAGCTCTCTTGAAGTCTGCAAGAATCTGTTGCGTGTTTGCTTCATGGAAAGAAAGATCGGAAACCTCCATAACTCCGTTGCGACGTTGGTTTCCACTCCACTATTTCGCAATTCTAGTTGTACAAAGCGCTCGCTCGCTCGCCCATGAGTGACGGTCAATCTTTTTATTTTCCTTAGGGAAAGCCTGCATATATGTCTAATCAGGGAACTCTGTGTTTGCCGCGGCTCCGAAGTTGTTTGAGTGGGAAGTTTATTTCAGTTTTTCTTGAGAAGTAGTTGCTTTCTGGTCTAATTTATCATATACGATCAGTATGCAGCTCTCATGAGGTGATGAATCAACCGGGAGAACCACAGGAATAGGATTATATCCCAGTGCCGAAGAGAAAGCATTTAGACACGTGTATAGTTTCAAGTTTGTGAAGGTTAATATTTGCTTTTCTAGCTTTCTTCAAGTCTGCAAGGATCTGTTGCGTTTTCGCTCCATGTCAAACGTACAATTTCAGAGACCTCCATAGCTGCATTAGTAACTTCAACCTCTTAACGCGCGTCAGGTGCTCGAACATAGATTCAGTTAATTAGCTTACACACATTCCTCAACCCCGGCCGCGGGGCGATAGCCAAGAGATATGCCTTAATTTCTTGAAGTCCGGACGAATCTGCTGAGGCTCGCTCCTGGTAAACCAAATCTCGATCAGAGCCTCTATGGCTGCATTTTTCACGGAAGTCCATCGGTATTGCAAATTGCAGGCGCGGTCAACATGAGAATGTTTGAAATGTTCGTACTGTATAGCTCTGTATTACGTCTGCTAATAAGATTAAAAACAAATAGAAGGTCGCAGAATAGGCAGCAATTGATGCGGTCCACAGCAGAAGAAATAAAAGATTTCAGTTCTCTGTGCAGGAAGGTGATTTGAATGTAGATTATTAAGATTCTTCGCCTCTGTCCTCAACTCGGAAGGAGATAGAATTGCAATGGATCCTTCGGGCAGCTAAAAATGGCGGACACACGGTATTGCGCTTGTTGCGTGTCAGTGTGGCTCATGCTCTGGTCCGCCGGGAGTTTTGTGCAGGCTGCTCAATCACCTTCAGGTGAGCAAATGATAGCAGTACAATTGTTCGTATTTCCTTCAATGCCGTGGATTATCCTCGGGCCGGAGGAACTTGCAAATGCGTCATTGTCTTGCTAGTATGTGAGGAAATGGTCGAAGCTGTCGGTCACACGTCGGTTTCTTCTTTTGCCTTCTATTGCCTTCGACAATAAAGCTTCATCTTGCCTTCTCTACGCCCTTGTGCAGATTGCCCGTTGGACTTCAGCGCACTGGATTTTACCTCCACTGTCGCAGCATGTGCAAATGTCAGCTATGTCAGCTGCTGTGATCACTCGAGGGCCCTTGTTGCAGTTGCCATGTCCCAATACACTCGAAACACCAGCAATTTACATCTTCCTCCGGACCTCCTTCAACCTTGCATGTCTTTCATAGGTGCCGTTTTTAAGGAGAGCGACATTCAATTGCCCGTGGCTACTTGGTGTGCGCTGAAGTCCAGCGTTCTTGTCGATCCACCTTGTCATGGAATTACTGATGTCAAATCGATATATGGATCACCAGATTTTACACCGGTAGAATCTTCTTGCGGCCCGATCCAGAGCTTACTCAACTCTGTATCATGTCAAAATTGCTTGAATTCACAAGCAAGGTTGCACGGCAATTTGACAAATAATCGGAGAATTTCAGAAACATGGAACTCCTGTGCCAACACTATATTCCTATCAGTTGCAAGTCTTGGGGACTCGGATTTCGCTATGGAGCATGCCAACTGCTTCTTCCGGCTTCCGGCACCCAATGCATTGTTTCTGCCACAGTCTCGTAAGTAAGCTGCTTGCAGTCAACTCCTATCGATTTAAATTGCATGCCCTTTAGTATCAGTTACACTGAAATGCATGACTTGATCTCAACGATCCATATCAGTGTATGGTGCAACGTTGCGCGTCTTCGTTTCCCATGCTTTACGTGGCTTATGTGTCAACAGGATGTCCGGTGACACTCGAGCCAGGCCAAATGACCTCCATTGCCAAGTCTTGTAATGGTTCCAGTGGGAATCGGCTCCAATGCTGTGCTTCGGCACTGCTGGAGCTCCGCATCAGTCTCACAGAGACATCTCCGATGTCCAAAACTTTCTCTATTTCTAAGAAGCAAGGTGCCGCCTGCATCGAAGACCTTGACTCAGCTCTGCTCACTCAGGCCGTTGCTCAGGATTTGCATACAGAGTTCCAGACCTGCAATATTTCTCCTGAGGATATTTTCCATAACTCCACTCATGGTTGCCATGGAATCTCTACTATGGAAGAAATCCATAGCATACTGTTTGACAAGGACGTAGACTATCATCTCCTCCATGAGCATTGCAGTGTGCCATCAACATCGTGTGAGCAGTGTCGTAGAACAGTATTGGAAGCTGCTTTTGTGGTGGCTTCTACTGGGCGTTCAGAAATAAATTCCACTGTGCTCCAAAGTTGCAGCGACTTGGTGTTTCTTGCTCTAGCGAGAAATTCCACTAGAGCAAAAGCCATTGAAATCGGCTCATGCCTGTATTATGTTCCAGGTGCGTTTGTCTCCCTTAAGCTCGAACATTCAACGATGAAATCATCGAAGATGCCAGGATTTCAATTATTCTTACGACATGTTTGGTTGAAATTCATTTCTAGCATGGTCAGAAGTGAATACTCGGAAGCGAATCCTTTCTTCAACTTAGTCAGAACATTGCCTTCAGACTAGAATGGTGCTGTGATCCACAAACTAATGCTGTGAAGATTCTGTGCCAGATTTTGTTGATCCTACTCCACCTCCGGAATCTCCAGTGCCAAGTAGTCCGATCTTGGTGCCTTCAAGGATGGTGCCACCCTTCTCCCGGTTGATCGCTTTGCTGGGGATATGTTTGGTAGTTATGATACCTCTTCTGGTGATTCTGCTGATAATTCTCGTTGTAATTCTCCAATGGAAAGGGAAAGCACTCTACCCCTCAGAAGAAATGCCATTAACTGGCAAGGCGAGAATGAAGGGTCGCAATTTCCGCAAAGGTGAGATCCAGTGTGTTAACCGTAGTGTGGCCACAGGAAGGTAAAGCATTTGGAACATATATGTTGCTTCATCAAGTTAGAATAAACATGGCGTACTGCTGGTTGAGAAGTGCATGACCGACAATAATTAATTTCCTCATCGTGTGGACCTTAATTCTCCAGATGGTCCGACACTCTTCACACACATCAGGTTCTCAGAGATCCAGCGAGCCACAGACAATTTTAGCACAATCATAGGACGGGGTGGATTTGGAACAGTGTATAAGGCACGATTTCAGGATGGCCTCGTAGCTGCTGTGAAGCGCATGAACAAGGGCACATCGCAAGGGGAGCAGGAATTTTGCAAGGAAATGGAACTCCTCGGGCGTCTGCATCACAGACACCTTGTTACTCTGCGCGGTTATTGTGCTGAACGCCATGAAAGGTCCCGCATCAGAGCGAAACCCCCATTCACCCCCTTTGTCGTTTTACTCCAATTAGCGCTAGTGGATGAAGCCGGTTTCCCTACTCAAAGTCTGTATAGTTACGATCATTGTGCATATTCTCCAAGAAAAAACAGGTCGTTTACACACTTGCGTACGGAAACTGACTTTATCCTCTACTGCAGATTCACAATTTCCAAGACAGATGTAGAATATAATGGTCCTGCACTTAGTAATCTGATATTGCAGTCATCAGAGAACCGTTCTCTCGAATTCAACCTATCTCTTGTGGAAAAGTCTAACAAATCTGAAAGTCTGATGCCCGTCACGGAACTACTTTATTTGACGCTCACTTTGTGTTCCATGAAGGCCCTCACTGACGGATTTCTGGCTGCCATCCTTTACATTTGGGTGCAGGCTTTTGGTTTATGAGTACTGTGAGAATGGAAGTCTGAAAGAACATTTACATCACGATGGTAGTCAACTATAACTTTATGCCTGAATTGGATCTGCTATTTTGGGTATCTGTAGATGATTTTGAAATCTTGAATTCAGTCTCTGAAAGATACAGCCATAACTCATCATGATCGTATTTCCAGAAATCAAGAGCCGACCTATTTGCTTTGCATCTCACAAGCGGCATGTGTGTTTCTTCAGGCCAAGAAAAACAAGGTCTTACATGGCAAAGGAGGAAACAAATTGCCTTGGATGTTGCAACTGGTCTGGTAAACATCTTAGGAAATTGGGCTTTTAAATATATCCTAGTTTAGTTTCTAGAGGAGCGACAATTAATTTATCACTTCAATACTCTGAGTGTCAACATCATCCTAATTGTTTTTTCTTACGCTAGAATAGTTTGCTGAAGCTCAGTCAGGCTCCGTCTGAGCACTCAGCGTTGATAAATTCATACACTTATAAGAATTAATTATCTCTACTTGACCACAGAGAAGTCGCTTAGGCCTAAGTTACCTCCAAATGAAAACGGGTTTCCTGGACTATTGCAGGAATATCTTCATTCGTACTGTGAGCCGCCCTTGTGCCACCGTGACATAAAGTCTAGCAACATCTTACTGGACGAAAACTTCACTGCGAAGGTACTATCACTGCCTTACTGAAATAGTAAAAATATTTGGATCAGCAATGTCCATGTACTAAATCAATGGTTGCTTATTTGGTTATCTAATCTCCCCATGGTTAGGAGTCGCCACGTCCGTTGAAATTTCCCAGAAGGGCACTTGTTGGTTTATTGATTGCAGGTAGCTGACTTTGGATTAGCTCATGCGGGAAGGAGTGGAAATGCAAAGTTTGAGTCAATAACTACCGAAGTCCGTGGAACGCCAGGTGTGTGCGGCTATTGAACTTATTATTATTATGAAGAGAGCCACCGAACTTACTGCTTATTTTCTTGTCCTATCGGTTGTTTCCTTACCAAAAATTATGCTGCTGGGGTGCTGACTTTGAAGAGAATTCGTTTAGCAGGATGATATTTATTTTGCCAACACAGTAAGTACTGCTCTAATTCGCAGTCCAGCTCGTTAATGGACCCCATCTATTGTATCTCTGACCAGGTTACATGGACCCCGAGTATGAGCGTACTCATGAATTGACGGAGAAGAGTGATGTATACAGCTTCGGTGTGCTCTTGTTGGAGCTCGTCACTGCCCGGCGTGCAATCAGTAGTGGCACACGCCTTGTGGACTGGGCTCAGAAATATATGGATAATGAATCAAAGATCACCTTGATTGTCGACTCCGACTTGGAAAATATCTACAGCTTGCATGAACTGAAGGCGCTCATCACCATCATCAAGCGCTGTACACGGGTACACTTCTTGTTAAATTCATTACTATCTCAATAGTACTCAATTGATCTAGCTCGGAAGAAATCGTTTGATTCTGTAAAGACATACCACATAAAGTTGAATGCGGTACAATCACTTTCTGTATTTCTTGTCCAATTCTCTGAACCTTGGACTCTTCAGTTTTTATATAAGGCAGCTTCCTCCAGTACATTAGAAAACTGTTCCTCAACATCGATAGAGGTATTTCATTGACCCGCACATTGACCACGGACGGCAGCTAACACAAATCATGGGTGTGCAGAGTGATGGAAACCTGCGGCCAACGATGCGACAGATTGTAAGGCATTTGTACGATTTAAGCCCAATGGTGGATTCTTCATCACGAAGCCCGCAGCGGAGCATCCGACCAGGAAATGTTCCATCACCACCTGCAGCTTTAGACAACTTAAGCAGTCCAGAAGTTGATCATGATTTGCTAAAGCATGGTTTCTCATGCATCGAGTCATGTATCTCCCTTTAGAGCCGTGTAACCGGTCCAGCATTCCTTGAACAAGCAGCTATGATTGAGTTTTGACCTTGAAAAGCTAAAGTTCTTACACTCAAGGTTGCTCTGAAAAACTGCAGTTCTTGGATCAGGTTCCCAGAGGAACTTCCGATCGGTTCTCCCCTCAAATGAAAATGTGAGTGAATATCTTGAAAACACACTTTGACGTGAATGCCAAAATTGAATCTGTCGCCTGTAGTGCTTTTTGTGTCAGTGTTCATGGTTTCATGATGTAGCAAGCAGAAAGATCTTTATCAAACCAATCATAATATCTCAGCTAAACATGAAGTGGGTAACCCAAAGTGGAAGCAGTTACTTATAACGAAACGGTTTCAACAATACTACAATCAAATGTTGTTCCAAAGCATGTCCCTGCAAACTACATGGTTTGAACATATATTATTATTTAGAATGTTTTCCAATGCCACGGTTTCAGCAACATCCCAAGTACTGTAGTTTAAAGTACTGAGTACCATTCTAAGCCGATCTCCCCACTTGTGAACCGAATATGTACGATGACCTCGACCTAAAGGTATCCAAACATGTAACCTCTGTCTCTGTAACAGCAAGGGCAAGTATCTTGTGTCATCAATTGACATTTTCTGTGCCTTTCATTCATGACTGAAGTGGCCAAGTGGGTCTTTAACATGGTCTGTACATTTTGCTTCAAAGATTCCATTAATCTTTGGTAAAAAAGTTCTCACTCCAGTGACGGCTCACTTCAATTTCTACTTCGAAATCAAATTCACCATCGAAAATAATTGCCCCGGCCCGTCTGTACAGAATATTGTGACCATGTCCAAGACAGGGTCAACAAAAAATGGGCGCCTGTCTTCCCTAAGTTAAACACTGCAAAAATAAGAAACTGACACATTTTATCATTTTTCTGTAAACCGAGTTGAATACTCCACAACCAACTTTGAGAAGAACGAGGATGAGTCTTGCAAAAGTACTGTAGGACTGTTGTGCTCCACAACTCTACCTGCAATGTCAGACAGCAGGCACACCATTGTCAGGCATAACAGTCAGGTTATTGGAACCCCGAGCTAGTACTTCTTTAACGTCCCTACTAAATGCACATTACATTGTCACAGTGTGCAGTGTAAGTCATACTCGCTTTGTCTTAAAAAAATAAATCCGTGGTACTCTGACTAGTTTCCCACTAGAGACCATGGGTTTATTTTGAGAGAGAGGGAGTATCATTGAGTGACTTCACCAATGCAAACCCATAGCGCACAAGAATGGAAGTCCAGGTATGGAAGTCCAAGTCTCAGTTGCCTTACATTGTTTGGGCCATGAAATCGAGTGGCTTATCCTCCATAAAGAACTAAGGGAGTTGCACCGCTTGGGACTCGAGGCTTTCACTTATAATACCAGTTTCAATTGCATGTAATGGCTTCTTGCAATTCTATCACTCCTATCAGTGAGTTTTTGCCTACTAGATGACACTCAAAACACACTAGTGTATTTTTCAAAGTTCTTTACAATCTAAATTGAGAATTGCGTATGGGCATGCAACAACTTCGAGTGGGTTCATGTCATGGCCAATTGCAGAGCGATGAGGCAGTGACAAGTAGTGCCCACCACACATAGCACACCGCATGTACTACTCAATCTAGCATAGTCACCAACGAAAATAACAACAAATGCGACCAAGTGTGCTATGGGAGAAATCTATTGATTACAACGAGAATAAGGGTGTGCCAAATATGCTCCTAAAACAGCGCAGGTGGATAGGCTACGACATTGATGAGCTCTGGGTGCAAATTATAAATCATTGGGGATTTGAGGGTGCCTTCAACTTACCATTATCCAGAACCAAAACCCGGTCGCTGTCAAAGATGGTAGGAATACGATGGGCAACAGTGATCACAGTGCAACTGCGAAACTCGGACCGCAAAGTGTGTTGAATGAGTCCATCGGTGGCACTGTCCACGGAGGCCGTTGCTTCATCCAGCACCAGAATGCGGGTTTGCTTCAGTAAAGCTCGCCCCAAGCACACCAGCTGCCTTTGCCCCACGCTCCAATTCTCACCATTCTCACTCACTGTATCGTCCATGACATTTGCAACAAAATGGTGAAAAAATTGACAATACTAATGTCAAGGGAAGGAGCTACCAACCACAGAAAAAGTACTTGGAATGCAGAGTGAAAAAATTGGGAACACAGCGTGAAGAATTCAGCTACCTGAAGTTTCGAGCTTTTCATCCTTAGCCCGGATGATGTCCCCTAGTTGACACTTATCCAATGCCTACAACGACACAAACATCAATGGAAAGGGGTGAATTTTTTACAAAGTGCCGAGCCCCACTCACGTGATGCATACAACGAAAACAGTAAACCAATGGCATAATTTCAGATGCAGTAAAAGGTAACACCATCAGAACACACATACCTCCCAAATTTCGGCATCTGAATACTTCCCTAAAGGGTCCAGATTCAGGCGCATGCTGCCCTCAAAAAGAGTTGGGTCCTGTGGAATGATACTCAGGCTCGACCGCAAATCGTGCAACCCTGTCCACCACAATCCTCTGCCATGTCACACTTCTCCCACATCTCGCAAGCAACAACAAGTATACATTCACCAACGAACTCCACAAAACCCTAAAATTCTACAAAGAATGCCACTTAGTCGTGGATTACCGATATTAGAGATGTCGAGCCCATCGATGACGATGCGCCCACTAGCAGGCTCTACCACTCGGAACAAAGCGAGGATGAGCGTGGATTTGCCGCTACCCGTGCGACCCACGATGCCCACTCTCTCTCCACCATGGAATGTGCAGGTCAATCCATGCAACACCAGTGGGGAATGCGCATTGTATCGTACCTGCAATGGCCGGCATACAATGGATGTCCATAAGAATCTGGAAATGTTGAGACAATCGGAAGGTGTTCGATTATTGGGTTTGGAATTGGAGTGCTAGCTCACCTGCAAGTTGTGAACTTCAATGGTGCCTTTGGACGGCCAGTTTCGTGCAGGTCGAGCAGTGTCGATGACCAAGGGGGCTTCACTGGGCAGTTTGCAGTATTGCAGAATTCGCTCGAAGGCAACCATGGTGGTCTCCAGAGAACTCACAGTCCAGAGAAGCCCTGACAATGCCCCGCTCAGACTTAACCCATACGTGATTGCCACTCCTGCCAAGCCTGTGACGGTATGTTCTCACTTCGTGTTATGAGTGGTATTAGTGAGGGTCTCAGGAATGAATTTGGGCACATCTTTGAACTGTATTCTCCACATTTAGGACTGGATAATACTCGAGATGTCGAGAGCATTATTGGACATGACGTCAAGTCATCCTACTCAAGCACGAACATTCAAATGTGTACATGAACGTAGTGAACATCTGTTCGTACTTTCACTTTACTGGATATATTCTCAATGGTTGGATCTTATTTAATATGCATAACCAGTTTTCCTTTGAAAACCAGGACAGGTGTACGTTTAAATAGAGTTCAATTGTACTAAACCAAGCCATTCTAACTGAAAATTGCGAGTTTGATAAATTACCACTTCTCTACAGAAAAAGAGGTTCAACAGTGAGGTAACGGAAGGAATTTACTTGGACTGAGAGACCCCTGCGGGAAGCCGACCATGATCATCAGGAAAGCGGAATATGCAAGCACAGACATCATCCCCATGCGCAGAGTGAGCCACTCCCCGGCCGCCCCACTTAGGAAGAATGCGCTGCCAAAGTTGTCCAAGAGCTTCAAATTCGTGTCCATGAACCGCTCCTCGTGATGAAAACCCCGAATAGTGGAAGCGCCCATTATGGACTCCTCATAGTGATTGATGATGGGTGACCTTTGCGCGCTGGTAATGCGTGACAGCTGCCTTCCTGTAGCAATGTAGAACCTCTGCATCACAGATTGGTGTTTGGGTCTAGGCCAATTAGAATGGACAACATAATCAGCGTTCTTTTTTATTGCAGGTTAAAATTGATCAGCAAATGGTTCTGTGTTATGAAGAAAGAAAGGAAGAAATGCATTCAGAGTTCGATCATTATTACATAACTAAACAGCGACATGATTCTAGAGAAGGAAGTCCGAACTTGGTAAGAGATGCAGGCGCAGGCGATAGGAATCACTAGTATCAAGATTTGCCACGTAATCTGGGACATGAGAATTAGAATTCCCAAGAGACCGATAATTGCAGTCACAAGCCGGTTTATGGCGAACGGCATCACCATGTCCATGGTCGTCTGATCTGCTGACATCTGGTCCAAGTCCATAACCAAATATAATCAATTCGTCAGGAAGCTTCAAGAAGTAACTAGAGACTGAGGACTACAATGGCTTTTATTTTCTAATCCTTGGCAGCCCAAAAGGTCCCCTGCGTCCCTCAACGACGACAAGAAATATTATGTCAACACACATTACAAAAGCCTCCGAGACCCCATTACCCTCGCATGTGAAGTCATTAATGCTAAGTCAATAGAAAATTTCAAGAGATTTGACACTTTCCAGGCCGCCGTCTGGAACCTCAAAGCCTGTTTATAGAGTATTGAGCGTTTGAATGTCACAATGATGACACTCTGAATCACGCCAGTTTTGCGCCTGATTCGACCATAGAGCCAGAATTCTACACATTTTCATTATACAAACATGAGGAAGGATTAGAGACATATCAACCTAACATGATCTCAACATGAGCAACGGTTTAGGTCTAGGGGTTACGCGAGATGTGATGCGGCCGGATGGAGTGGAGTCGAAGAAGGACATGGGAGCGCAGAAGATGGAGCGCAGCATCAAGGAGAAGTACTTCTGGGCGGCCTTGTACCCAATGATGGATGTCGTGATAGTTGCCAACAGCACAAACACGGTCACAGCAGCGCCCAGCAACGAATACACCGAAATCAACATGTTGGCAGAAACGTGCCCGGAGGACGAGCTTCCCCAAGCCAACCAGTAGCTGCTGCTGATATCCAGAACCTCGATGCTCATCTGCAACAGAATGTACATTGGAATGAACGCGCCTCCCGCTACTGCGGTGGCATACGCCCAATACACCTTGAAACTCACACTGCCTGTCGCCTTTTCTTCTTCCTCCACCAGTTGCTGTGGCATTGATAGATTCTCCTTCGAGTCGTTGTGTGTGTCAGGAGCTTGCCAGGTAACACCGGTTTCTGATTTGGAGTCTTCATTATGGTGACTCTCACCGTTTCTTAGATGCTCATCCCCGTTCCTCGTGTTTGAATTCAATTGCATGTGCTCTATGGCCTTGTTATGTGCCTCAAATAAGGTGCTGAATTCTGTCCCCGTTTGGAGAAGGTCGCGGTGGTCTCCGGCTTGAACTATCTCCCCTTCTCGAAGAACCTGAGATTGAAAAAGCTCAATAACTAGAAAAGTAAGCCCAGGCTTTCAGACCCTGTCTTGCAACTTTGATAGAAATCCCAGCTGGTGTGCGAATTTCCATAACCAGTCTGTACCAGAACTGAAATAAGCATAATGACGTGTGTGTAATCTCCCCCGCTCCTACACCTCAGTAATGCTCCAGTTCACGAAATCGAAAGCAAGAGTAAGATTGTAAAGATAGAAATTCCATTCGAAGAAGAAAGAGAAAACCAAAAAACACGAAAAATCATGAGAGTTTCGAAATCACCGTGCCTCAGTCTAGCTGAAGTGTAGCACTGCATACCATTCATAAAAGGAGATGCGAATGCCTAACACTAACTACTGATTCAACGCAAAATCAGGGAATCCAATGCTCTCCAATTTTTTGACATCTTTTGTCTTCACCACAAAAACCGTCCTACATCTTGAATGAAAGCGCACGTGTTCACAGCCAACTAGTCCAAGCAAGGGAAGTTACTGCCAAGCACAATACACCTACAGTAAAAAGAGTGAGCAGCCAACGCTGCTCCAGAAATTTTCTCACTCGTCACGGCGTTTGTGAAACATAAACCCTAAACCGATAACAGTGACCCAGTCAACTAAAACACTGAAATTGATGTATGACATTGATGGTGAGATAAACCTACCAGAACAAGGTCTGCTGAATGCAAGAACTCCATTTGGTGAGTGATATACACAACTGTCTTCGATGCTAGAAAACCCATAATACACTCCTGTTCAGTCCAGATATCAATCATTAGTGCAATAAAATCAGAAACACAACAATGCATCAAAGGTTTAAGGTTTAGGGTGTACTTACTTTGAGCAGGTGAGAACCCGTGTGGGCGTCCACAGCACTGAAAGGGTCATCCAAGAAGTAGACATCGGCCTCTTGGAACAAAGCACGCGCCAGCTGCACGCGCTGCTTCTGTCCGCCACTCAAATTGATGCCGCGCTCACCGATCACCGTCGCATCACCAAACGGGAACAGCGCGATGTCCTTCTTCAGATCGCACGCGTGCAGCACTTTCTCGTACAAAGCTTCGTCCATGCGCCTGCCGAAGCAAATATTTTCCTGGAAAGTCCCGCTCTGGATCCAAGCCGTCTGCGCCACGTATGCCGTGCGCCCTTCCACTCTCACCTGCACAACCACAAAATGTCTATTGTCTTGTGAGCTTCCAGCAATTGGGGATGCAAGTACATTCACTACTGCTCCAAATCCTCAACTAGGGATCATAACTAAGGAGAGCCATATTGAGAAGATTCTGTTCAAAAGTCCTTGAAGCAACTTAATGGAAACCTTGTTTAACTCACCACTAGGATCTGGATTTCTTAATCTTCAACTAGAGGCCGAGACCTCTGTATGATCACTGTGACCAGAATTAGAGAGAGCCGTACCTCCCCATGGAATAGACTCTCATTATGATGTTGTCTAAAAGTCCCTGAAACCTTGTTTGATTGATCATCTAATGTACTATGGGATCGGAACCCAATCTTCGATGGATAGTCAAGACTTGCTTGGGTAAAACTATTCATAATAGACCCTCTATTAAAGAAGCTCCGAGGATCAATGCTTCTCATGTGCATTGTATGAATTCCTTCCAGAAAGAGACTTGCATATCGGTACAAACCGCATTCTGAGTCGTAATTCACCACTCCGGTGAGAACTCATAACGAAGGATAGTAGGCCGAAAGCCAATTCCATCTACCCACCATTCTTTAAGGACAATGCAAAAATTTTCTTGTCCGCCTGAACTACCACTATAATGAACATCAGCAAAAGGATTTTTAGGCAAGACCTTACCCTCCCTTCCACTTTGGGAATCTCGCCCAGCATGCAGGCGAGGAGAGAGCTCTTTCCCGAGCCCACTTGTCCGCAAACAGCAACGTGAGCCCCTTTTCGAATGTGGAGGTTCACATTCTGTAGTGTGGGTGGCAAGTGTTCGTCACCAGTAGCGTTCCAATTGAAAACGCCATTCTCCACTTCAATGGCCATGTCACGGGATTCGCAACTGCCCACCCTCTCCACTGCATCTGTTGGCAATTCGGGCTCTTGTAAAAAGAGCCACAGGCGATGCAAAGACACTCTGGTTTGAGCAATCAGGGCAACGAATTCAGGGATGAATTGGAGTGGCTGCTGCAGGATGGCAAACGTTGCGAGTGCTGAGAGCACTCTGCCTGGAGTGAGCGGCACTCCAAGCGCTATGCAGGTTCCAAATGTTGTGATTGCAATTATTGTTGGTGACGTGCAGAGGAGGAATGTGGAGGCGGCTTCGAGGTAGATCTCTTTCACTAGCACCTTGTACTCTAAGGCTCTCAGCTTCTCAATCCGGGACGAATAGTCCATCTCCCATGCCTACAAACGCATATAAGAGCACAACTCAGCTAACATGAAGTTAGCATTCGTCCAATGCCTTGCATTAGTTTGAGATGTACATATCAGAGCTCCAATATTGTCTAGCAATGGAATCATGAATGCTAAAGGAAACCGAAGGTTACTATGTGCGAAAGGTCACACGTGCTTTGTTTGGTTGATAGTGTGACATGCTCAAATGGGACTAGGTTTGACCTAAACCCTAAAACGTAATAACCTATAAGTATAAATAGAATCCAATTCTCAATTTTACGTTCAAGAGCAATCAACATTTGATAAAAGCCTGTAATGAGCGACAAAGTTCAAAGTTTTAATATGGTTAGTTTGTGACAGAAAAAAATGAGTGCATCCCACCCAAACTATATCAAACCTGCAGCTTCAGTATTCGCATGTTGCGTAAACACTCGGACGTGGTCTTCATGCGTGCATCCTTGGCTTCCATCAGCTGCACTTCAAACTTTTCCATCGAAGTCGAAATGGGGATGTTGGTCAGCACAGTGGCTATGGTGGCGATGAGAGCTGCCATTGTTGGAGCCAATCCCACCTTCGAGTATAAAACGACCAAAGCCAGGATCACTTGCAGGGGAAGGACCCAGAGTTCATGCACCCACCACGACAAACCGATCACGCGCTGCACGTCCACGGCTAGGAAGTTGATAATCTCACCACTTGTTCGATTTTGCCTAGCAATGCTTGATAACCGCAGGCTCTGTTGGACAGCGCAAGAATTTACATATTTCAATTTCTCAGAGAGGGAGCGGGCACGCATCAACCCTAAATCCTTGAGAAACTTCAAAACTCTGCAGAAACACATGCATTCAAGTCAACTGATCAACACTAGTAGGATTTTGGGTCCTTCACAACTACTCCCTTCCTTGTGACTTCAACATCCCAACTCGTTTTCAAAGACTTTGAAAAGATTTGAACTGTTTAAATCACAAAGGATTGGTTGCAAAGGATTAGAATCCTACCTGTGCAACCCAAAATGATGATGCCCAAATATGAGAATCGATTGCCACAGACAAATAACAACAAACAAATGCATCGTCCAATGCTTTGTCAATTTAGCAAAATGTTAAGAGCTAAGCCACTTTCCAGTTCAACTGAAACCTCAGATCTATACAAGTCTTATATTTCAGAGCTCCGGTTACTTGAAATTCGCAATTGAGAAGCACTGGAACGCACCAACTTCACGTTAATTTGACAATATTTCCAACAAATCAAGTTTTTAAGGGGAGAAACAGGAGGTGCTAGGTCGAACCGTTCCCCCCTCTGATGTCTACCCCACTGGTACATTCCCTCAATGGACCAACCCCAACTCTGAAAAAGTGAGCCCACCTTCCTATAAATCACAGCCGTAAGGCAGGTCCGAACCCGCAGACTGAACTGAAACATCCCCAAATTATAATACCGCCCCACCAAGCAATCCACAGCATTGGCCACAAAAAAAATTCCCACCAGCACAGTGCCTTCATGCGCAAACCGCCGCCGTCCTCCCAGAAACTCCACGAAATCCTCGATCAGATACGGCCCCACAAAAGCAGTAACAGTGCTCACCGTCGTCAACATCCCCATCAACAGCACCGACACCCAGAAATTCCGAAGCAGCGCCGTCGAAATCGACGGCGCACGACCCAAACTTCTCCATATCACGTCGAACCTCTCGTACACTTGCTTACCACGCTCTCGAAGAAGAGGTATGTCCTGCTCTGTCAAATGCTTGCTGTAGCCCAGCTTGAGCAAGGGGTTTAGCCAAGAAAAGGTCGCCAAACTGAACAACCCTGCGGTATCGAAACCCGCGACAACGGGAGCCTTCGGGTTTCAAGTGCAAAACACAGATGCACAATGTAAATCGAAATTTTTTGGAAATTTGGGGGACAAGAAGCGAAACACAGGTGCGTGAGCAAAGACCTACACCATGGAAACCGAAATTTCGGAAACTTGAGGGACAAGAAACAGGGGATTCAGGGTGAGAATTTGTCTTGGGTTGCTTGAATGTATTCTACCCATTAGGAAAATTTGTAACCTTTTGATGATAGCGCAACAGGATCTGTTAGTTTAGTTGAAAATGACTTCAAACACGTACTTGATTCTGGTGGAAGAAAGCATGTGGGTCGTTATCACCTGGGGATCGGCTGTTGGGGTCTGTGGGGGAGATGCGCCTTCGCTGCGAAGCTCCGCATGCAGCAAGGGCTCCTGGAGATTGGGATCGCGACCGAAGTCCATGTTGTCTTCCAGGGCAGTCATGAATGCCTGCAGCGCGCTAGCGCTCGCTCGAGCTCTGATCTCAGCTTATTACTCGGATTGATGGAGCTTGAGATTCTGCTGCTCTCAAGGACACCCGACCCCAATCATGGGATCGGAGCAAAAGTCGATGGACATTGCATGCACATTGAAGGACTAAAAGTCAAGTTACGTCTCTAGGTGAGAAACGTGATGTGACTGAGGTCTTCCTGGACCAAAGGAGCAGTTGCAGTACGTCAGAGTGTGGCGTCAGAGTGTGGCATCATCTCGGAGAGATTCGGAATCTTAGAATGATGCAATTCTTATGAGCGAGCGATTCGTCCTTTCAAGATTTTGGTGGAAATTAAGGGACCGAGGGGTCTCACTCTCAGATAGGTCAAAGTAGGACAATATTTTCAAGTGATGAATTTTAGTGGATGAAATGTTGGATGAGGTTGTCTATGAACATCATTATTGCCATTGTTTGGCTAGGTTGTTGCTCTGTTGCGCCGTCTTTTCTCACTTGTAGCTTGGGCACACCTTGTTCATAGCAATTTGAAGATCCTCTCTACCTGTGAATTTGCAATTGTTCAACATTACTGAAGTGTGAAGTTAGTGAAGAAAACTTCTTCTTGTTCGGTGCAACAGTTGACCAAATCCAAGGTTTAAGAGTGAAGCAAGCAGTTGGTATGCAAGATAACTAGTGTAACCTCAACTGCAAAATCTTGCACTAAATGAATAGTATAGTAATAGTACACCCTATGTTGTTTTTTGTGTTAATATCATTTTTTTTAAACACCAGACTCATCTTTCAATCCATGTAAATAAATTTTAAAAAGAATCTAGGATCAAACTAGCATGTATATGAAACACTTATCAGAGTCCTCTTAATCCAATATGTATAAGTCCAATCCCTATTGAATTGGTTTTGTGCATTCGTATTGATTGGTATGAACTAGGTATGATCTTGTAAATTAAATATTGAAGTATCAGATTGGTCTGGATAGTGATGCTAAGTAAAGAATCATCTTTAGTTGATTTTGTCTATGGTGCTAATTCAAGTCTATGGTGATTTTGGTCAAATTTTGATCTTTCCATATCAAATTTGCATATAATTAATATATTTTCAATTACCATCATCCATGTTGTGGTAACTATTTTAGACATACATAGTATCATTCTATGTGTGAAATTACTTCACAACAACATCAAGGGTATTGTCTACTTCAGTACAAGCCAATTACCAATCTCCAACCATTACCTGCAATGAACTTTTCATACATCATTAGTGTAGAAAATAAAATAAAACAATGCTAAGAGAGGACTTGGATTCGTTTGAACCAAAGGACTGACCGAGCTCAACATGAATGGAGATCTTAATTAAATCAAAATTATTGTAACCTTTTCAAATTTTGAAGTTGATAAATAAAGAATCATCTTTAGTTGGTTTTGTCTATAGTGCTGATTTAATGAGCATACCATCATCCAAGTCCACATTATTAGAAAATTTGCTAATAGTTCAATTGTTGAACCTCATATCATTTGGTGTATGTTATTGCAATTTTGAATGATTGAAGATCCTTGAAATTTTGGGATTCAGAGTTGAAACTCCTTACGACTTAGGTAAGAGGCAACTGCAACACCTTCTATTATAGCCAACTTATTTTCTGTTTAACTAATATGCTACTAGTAATATGCCTACAATCTTCTTTGGTATTTTGTTTCATTTTAATCTAGTTAAGCAGCTATTATGGACTAGGTATTCTTTGAGACAACGTTTGAAAGAGGGTTGTAGAGAGATCTTTTGGTACAAGAGTGAAAGCTATTTATTTCCAAATTTTGATCACTATGTGCATGTGTAAATTACGATAGACCAAGCATGAACTATATGAAAGATTTAGGTACTTCACGCTACTCTTCTTATCTTCCTCAATCCATCAACTTAGTGACACCTTTACTTTACAAAATGAAATGCATAATCCTTTTGTTTTTTTATTTTTGTAGAACCATTTGCCTTCAAGTTAGCATATTACAAATACATCAATTACTTTGAAGGCCTAGCACTATTGCAACTACGACAAGATGGCGTTGTGAAATATTTCTCTATTATTCCCTATTTTGAGAAGAATTTACATGCTTGGAGTTTTGAATAAGGTAATATATAGTAATACTATTTTTCAACGTCATTTGATTGTTGATACATTTGATTATAGAGATCAATATCGTAGACTCAATAAATTTTTATATTTGGATCATTGAAAAGTCGTCAATGATCATTGTTCACATTTGAATAAACTCTTTAGTTAGTAATGTACATTTCAAGATGTATAGAATCTCAAAATTTTTGGAGATAGTCCTCAAGTCTCAAAGACTTCTTGAAGAGTTTATTATTCCTTCATAGTTGTATTCTACACCTCCAATAGTGCCTCCACCATATTCTTCTCAACTTGAATGTCCTACTTCTATAAAATGTAGTAGATGTGACAAAACTTCTAATACAATGAATGTATTACAATCAACATGGATCAAGGCTATTTTGAATCAATTCAAACAAGAGGATTAGAAATATATTCCTTTATGGACTTATCCACCAATACCGAAGTGGAGTATGCGGCCGGGCTTAGGTGACTACTTATTGAAGCATTTGAGTATTTGACATCTAAAACAGCAATTGGGCATTTCTATATGCTCATGAAAGTGTCAAACTTGCCTAAAATAAGGTTATTTGAGATTCAAAGAATTTTCTTACCAAGGCATGTTCATGACTTGCAATATGATTGTTACTTCACATCTACAATTTACATTTGTGCAACCAAAAACGGATGTGGTGCAACATTTTCTATCATGGATGAAGATGTTGTTTTAAAAAACAACATCATTCCTTATGAGGCATTTTTACAATGTTCTATTTAGGTATTTCATACAACTGCTTGGACTACTTCTTTAGTTCAATCAATGTATGATTTGACAACAAGTTGTTCAGGAATTAATGATTTTATAGCCATGGTCAAAAAAACTTGAACATCTTACTTTATGTTGCAGTCCTTGGCATGGAAAAGACACATTGAATATTACAATGAAGTAGTACGGGATCACTCTTACACCAAGGGTTGCTATTTTGTGAGCTTGTGAGCTTGTAAGCATACAACTTTTTACAGATTCCATCTAAAATTTTTGGCTAAACTTTCCTATTTTTAATAAATTTTATTAATACCTATTATCGTGGATCTATTACCATGGTCCCTTGAACAACCTTGATGTACCATTCATTGAACTTCACTAAATTTTAAGAAGAAAAAAATTAATGATTAATTAGGATTCTTTTGAAATCAAATATGGTTATTCTATTGAATTTTTTTATTTTATGATCACTCCCCTCTTGTTTCTTGGTACCCCTCAGCGCCGAGGGGAGACCCCCCATTGTGGAAAAAAAAAAAATTCCATGAGTAGGTGGCTCCCCTTGGCGCCGAGAGGTACCAAGTATCAAGAGGGGAGTGATCAATCAAACAACAATTTGATCAAGACAAAAAAGTTCGATCCCCGAAAAGTCCTACAAGAAGACAATGATCAACTAATCAGCATTTAGGTGTAACTAAGTTCATCCCTAACACAAATAATCCCTATCAACCAAATATTTTTTTTAAATCTCAACAATTTTAACAATATTTTTCTAAAATGTTAACAAGTCTAATTATTGACACATTAAGACATAAGTGAAGGTACTTCCCCCATTGGCCTTGAGAAGATCTATGCTATTATAAGATAGTGATCAACAAAAATGAAACTTGGTGCGGCTAAGTTCTTTTGACACATATAATGAAATCTTATCAACAATTTTTTTTTCTAAAATCTAAAAAAATTCAATAATAGCACATCAAGAAAAAATTATTGGTGTGTTTCCATTGACCTCGGGAGGGTCCATGTTCTTATAGGACAATGATCAACCAATATTCTAAACAAACTTATTTCCATCTCCATTCATCTTTCACATCACTTGGATTCTTCATCTTTATAATGTATACATCTAAATAAGATTCAAAATTAGATTTTTCATTTGAATTCTATATACCTATGGTAATAGACCCATGGTAGTAGGTACTAAAATTTCCAAAAAATAATAAATTTTGATCCAAAGTTTAAGATGGAATCTATTTTTTGAAATATTAGCAAGTTTCTAATGCTTTTTCAAATTTCTGAGCTCATCGCTCATAGGCTCACAAAATAGCACCACTCAATGGGAATCCTCTATTTGTCTATCAAGCCAATATGAATGTACATTAGAATGATACATACAAACAATGATCAAATATTGGAACTTGCAATACAAAGGAATAAATTCTCACTTGTTTATTTCATGCATAGATTGCATGCTAGCCCCAATTCTGCCTTTTGTTTCCAAGACAAGGCAATCTACCGAAATGTGTCATGCTTCATCTACACGATTTTGCTTTGCAATATGATTCATCCAAGCTTTGTGACGGTGGTCACCATCACAAATGAAGAATTTGGAATTCTTCAAATGTCGAAGCTCACCTATTTTCTGCAAAGTAGCAACAAATTTCTTGCTTTCTTCCTCCCACACATCCCCCCATTTAGTGGAATCTTGCTTTGAAACTTCCATAGACTCATTAACCTCATTTGTAGTAGACACATATAAAATGCAAGCACCTTCCCTATAGCCATGAACAAACTCTTGCTCCAATTTGGTCAGATCACATGCAAGAGTGGGCCTAACCATAGACATTAAAACACACATTTGCAAAATTTGATTTTTTTCATACATTAATATAAGTTATTTCTAAAATGTAATCTCATTTTTTCATAATTAAAAACATCAAACTGATTTTTATATGATTTTTGTAAAGCAATTTCTTTGTTAAAATCATAGGAATTAAAAAAATTCTTTAAATAATATGAAATTTTCAAGAAAAATGGAAATAATAATGACAAGCATCGTCATGTAATTGATGTATTTGTTGAGCTTACACCTAAGAGAAATTTGATAGAAAAAGTTCAAAATGATAAATGATGTATTTTGAGCTTTTAAGATGCTCTCTTCAAAGTGTCACGAAAATATTTTGAAATTTTTGAAAAAAATTTAAAATTAAATAAAATTAGGGTATTGAAGCTACCTTTTCTAATTTAAGCTCAGAATGATTTGAAATTAAGAACTTTGTGAAAACTCAGATTATGACTTTCAAAATGCTCATGGATCTTGCAATGTTTTTTAACCCTTACGTGCTCCAACGTCCATTTTTTGGATGATGAACAGATTGAAATTGAAGTTTCATCCTCCTCATTGCTTGGATGAATGTTATTTTGATTTGTGGAGATACTTTATCAAGTTGTTGTCCTATCTAAAGGTTGGATTTGATGCTACTAGGGTACATGTTTTTCTAAAATCACCAATATGCAAGTATGTCAAGTGGTTTACTAAGCCAAAATTGCATTGACTCTAGTTCAAAATGGGATTTGTCAAAATAAGATTATAGATTTTAAGAACACAAAAATTTGAAAAAATCACCATATGAAGAGAACCTCATTTTGAATCCATTCCAAAAAATTTTAATCAAAAAATGATAATATTTTGCTTGTTATTGAATTTAGAAGTTTTGAAATTTCCCTTTCAAAATTTATAAAAAAATATTGATGATACCATTGGTGAATCTAACCGTACACATGGAATCTGCAATTCACAATCTACAACTTTTATTTGTATATCAAATCTAAAATATGCTTTGAAATATAACTTTATAATGATTTTCCTCAAATTGTCAATTTTGGAGATGGATCTAGACGTTTAGGGACTAAGGGTTAAAGCCTTGCAAGAGAATCCTTCTAGCTTCTTAGAGGAGCTCACTAAAATTTTGCAATTTATATTTTTCTAACGGATGAGTTATTCTTTTGATTTTTTGCTAATATATTTTGTTTATTGCTCACAAAAATTTGAAATGCAAATATTTGAAAGTAGCAAAAACTTTGTCACAGGAATAATTGTGAAGATCCTTCAATGTCTAATGCAAGAAATGTATTGAAGGCAAGTCGTGATTCATGACCAAGCAAGACTAAAATTAGGTTTGGGGAGTTGGAGCTTTATAGTTGAAGAAGGTGAATTATTACTTTCCAAAAAGCGATGGAGTGGGAATTTGCACATGCACAAAATTACAAGCTTTCATGAAATACTTGAATTTGCTTTGAAATATGATGTACTTCATCATAAATCTTGTAGGGGAGTTTGAAATTTCAAACCCTAAATCTTAATCATCTTAAAAAATGACAAATATAAGAGCTTTAGTGGTTTTTGTATAGCCAACACTTTTCATTCAAAGAGGTTAGTAAATTATAGTGAAAGGCATTGCAACTAGAATTTGAATCTTCTACTACTTGGAGTATATGTTATAAATTCTCAAAAACACCACACTATTAGCCCCAATTATTAGTCATAGACCTTGAAGCAATAGAGAGTGACAATTGATTAGAGGCCCCAGAAAGACACTTTGATCATCTACTTGTTGACTTGGCATTTTTGCATGCAAATTTGGCTTGCTATGCATCAAAAAATAGTTGTTCATTTTAGGTACTTGTTAGTTTAAGGTGACACTACCTTACCACTCTAGATGGTCAAAATCTCTAATCCTCTATTGAATATTTAATTTTTTCTTGGAAAATAAGGTTTGATGGATGCTAGAAACAAAATTCATTGCAAGATTTTTTTTTCCAAAAAAGAATTAATTTTTATAATATTTAGACATACATTTTCATAATTTTTTTCCATTTCCATTTGACAAAAACACATATTGCACTTGGTGGTTAAGGAGATTTCTTCTTCATGGAATATTTCATTTTTTTGATAAATGCTAAATATAGAAGATTTTGGAAGATTTTTTTCATACAAACTAGTTGAGTCCACCCATTTGTATTTCCTTTAATTTGGCAAAAAATAAAATTCTAGTATTATAGTAAAACTATTTCATTTAAATGATCTTAATATATAATAAAATAAAAAATATCTATATTTACAATGGTAGTTAATTTTCAAATTTTCAAATGGAATTATTCCAAATTTAGAAATTTAGAAATATAAATGTTTAACATTTCATGCTTCTATGACAACTCAACCATGACTACTTCTTCACTTTGTTTCTTGGAGTTGACTTTTGTCATAATTGGGGACCGATAAAAAAAATAATTCCAAAATTTTGGCATCTATTTTTAGAAATATTTTCTACCAAATCCCCCCATTGTATAGAACAATAATATTATTTCATTTCTCAAGTATGAATTTTTAGCTACTCCAACTTCCTCTCAAAATGTGAGTGAACAACATCTAGGATATTGCATTATTGCAATTTTTCAATTTAAAATGATTTTTTGTCTTGATGGCTAGGTCCATTGCTCATCAAGCTTCTTTGCCTAGTTTCTTTGTCAAAGCTTCATCGTCAAGCAAGCTTGTCGATTTCAACTTCTAAAGGAGGGGGCCGTGAGCACATAATCAAATCTAAAATCCTTCACTTTGTACCTTTCATTTTTCCAATGTTCATGAGGGAAATTTCTTGGTTTTATTCACTAGAGATAAAATCACATGTGACATGTCCAATGTATGTCAAAATTTTTTTGTTTTTTTTGTGAAAATTTGAAATTTATTAACTATAAATTTTTGAAGAAAAAATGAAGAAATTTTTTGTGCCTACCTATGTTATACTAGTAGAAAATTCACTTTTTGTGTTGATTTGGTTGCATTGATCCACTCACTTTTTGACAAAAATTTGATGAAATTTTGGATATTTAACTTCAAACTTTAATAAAATGATCATTTTAAGGATTTTTTTCAAGATTTTAAAGTGGTATAGAATCCACACCTTTAGAAGTTTCATTTAGTCAATTTTGCTTGAAAGTAAAAGAAATCATTTAGAACATCAAAATCAAGTTTTAAGGAAAAATAGCTCACAAAATATTGAAATACACTCTATAGGTGTACAACTTTTTTTATAAACTATCCCATATCAAATCAAGATAACTATTATGACTTGAACTTGACTCAATGATGTGGATCTAACATTAACTCTTTAGTGCTCTAACGTCACAATTTTGCACAATGAACAAAGAAGATTTTGGGAATTTTTTTACCACAAAACTTCTCATTCATCCAAACCAATGTTTGACATTTTAAAAACCACACTTTTAGTATGATGAATTTGATGAAATTGAGGTAAACATTAACTATATATTTATAAAAACAAAAATATGAATAAATTCAAAGAAGGATTTTTTCCCACTAAAGAGTTAATAAAGTTGGACAAAAGACAATCAATATGAAAAAAACCTTCGTTAACCTTCCAAAGAACACTTTTAGTCCTTACTGTCCTTCCAGAGTTAACCCCTAAAGGACCAGGGGTGTTTGAGCAAAGCTCTTGTTTTCTTGACTAGCTCTTGTAACAAGCATAATTTCTCAAATGTGTGGAATGATTTTGATGATTGCCACTATTGAAATGAAAGAAGACTTATATAGCTTTCCTATGAAAAAAAGATCAACAAAATCGCACAATTTTTGAAGAATGCCACTGTTGACAAAATTGATGAAAGATATCCAATGCAGTGGAACTTTGTAAGTGACATGTGCTGAAATTGGAATGTTCCAAACGGAATGCTCAAAAGTGATCCAAAAACTCTGATTTTTTTTCCACAAATACATATCATCATGATTTAGATGTGTAATTTTTTTCAAATCATTTTGAAGTGTGGAAAAAAGATATGAGCATGTGAAGTGATAGCCCAGAGTACTTTTTCTATTCTCAAAAAATTCACCAAAAATCACTCACTCAATCATTTCTTGGTCAAATTGTCCCGATGGATTCAACAAAAAAACTCGTCTAGGGTCTCTTTGTTGGTCATGGACTATGAGTGAGGTTCACATTCCGAATTTTCTACAAATGTAGTTGCAGAAGCCATGTGGTGGCCTTATGGTCCTCTAGGGGTTAAGGTCTATTGATACAAGTTACTAGAAGAAAACCTATGTTGTTGGAACAAAACACAAACTTATCGGACTAAAATAAAAAGCTACAATATTGTAACAAACCCCAACAAGACCAAAATAAAACTCACAAAATCAAGAAAAATATCAATGAGATTCGAAACAATATGAGATTCAAAACAATTACCTAGGACAGGTAAAATACAGATTTCTCATCATACGTTCTTGAACAATTACCTCTGAAAGCAAGTTTCTTTTAATTGTTGCATAAATACCAAGGCATACAAAGAGTTGCAGCAATGCACTTGAAGCATTTATTTGCAAATCAAGAATTTGTAGATTGGACTTGGTTTAAAGTGTATGTTCGAATTGAAACGACTCTTGGTAGTGACTGCCGGTCTATTCTCTAGTAAAATAAATCATTGAGAGCTACTAGTATCCATGAAAAATCATGTCCAGCTTGTACACCTGGAACCTCTCCTCAAATGCAAGGGACGAGCTAGGAATCGATACCAATTGTGTGCGAAACTAAATTTCTTCATGAATCCACTCTTCTGTAGATTACATTGAATACTCCATGAACACTTTTGAGAAGAAAGAGGACGAGTCTTGTAAAAGTACAGTAGGACTGTCGTGCTCCACAACTCTTCCTGCCAATCCAACAATCACAATTTGTTAGGTGTAAGGTAAGATCACTAACTTGATCCAATCTCACATACTGGCTCCACTTACCAGCAGCATATCATCTATTCATACACTTGGTTGGCTTTCCATTACCAAGGTGTACCAAGGTGTCTGAGAGCCAGCAAGACTTGGCTAAATGTCAATGACCACTGATCTTTGAATGCAAATGGGATTGTCTACTATCCCTTCTGGAGTGGTCTACAACCTCCCACTTTGAATAATTGCATAAGAATTCATCATACACGGACTGAGAAAAACACTAAATCTAAAGAGAGTTCGTCTCTTCTTAGCAAAGTGATCTTTCCATGGCTCTAAGTGATCTCCCAATGAAAGCACACTCCTGCGAATTGGTTAAAAAGCTTAAAGAGACACATATAGTATCGTCTACTCAAACAGCCACTGCACCGCCACAATCAAGTAGACATAAGAAATCATAAAACATGGGGGTGCATTCAACTTACCATTGTCCAGCACCAAAACCTTGTCACTGTCGATGATGGTAGGAATACGATGGGCAACAGTGATCACAGTGCAACTGCGAAACTCGGACCGCAAAGTGTGTTGAATGAGTCCATCGGTGGCACTGTCCACGGAGGCCGTTGCTTCATCCAGCACCAGAATGCGGGTTTGCTTCAGTAAAGCTCGCCCCAAGCACACCAGCTGCCTTTGCCCCACGCTCCAATTCTCACCATTCTCGCTCACTGTTCCAATCATCCGTTACAAATGATCTCAAACCCTGATTACTTCAATTTCAGGTCTCACATGATGCCCCAAAAGAATCAATCTAGTAGACGGGTTTTCATATCACTGTGCTTCATCTCCCTTACAAAACCTTAAATCTCCAATTGAAATCAAAAGTGTGTCTGCGTGGACAACCTGAAGCTTCAAGCTTTTCATCTTTAGCCCGGATGATGTCCCCAAGCTGACACTTATCCAATGCCTGCAACAACAAACACACCCCAGTGTTGGAGATTTGTGCTTTCTTCACAAAAGTCATTCCAAGGCTCCACTCATGTGATGCATACGTAACGTTCTTGAGTAGCGTTGGGTTTGCACCATATCCAGTAGATAACTGAAGATCAATAGTTTGAGAACTAGTAATGTCAACAGTCAAGTGGCCCCAAGACAGGAAACTTTAAAACAATGCGGCTGGAAGTTTACTGTCAAATGCCAAACTCAACATACTAAGAGAGGACCTCAAAGAAAGTGAATGTCTGAGGATCATAGAATCTTGGATCCCTTATTCTCTCTTGAATAAAAGTTGGGCCCAAGGTGTAGGGCCGATCTCAACTAGTGCCATAATTTCAGTCCCAGGAAAAGTAACCTCATCAGAGCGCACATACCTCCCAAATCTCGCCATCTGAATACTTCCCTAAAGGGTCCAGATTCAGGCGCATGCTGCCCTCAAAAAGAGTTGGGTCCTGTGGAATGATACTCAGGCTCGACCGCAAATCGTGCAACCCTGTCCACCACAATCCTCTGCCATGTCACACTTCTCCCACATCTCGCAAGCAACAACAAGTACACATTCACCAACGAACTCCACAAAACCCTAAAATTCTACAAAGAATGCCACTTAGTCGTGGATTACCGATATTAGAGATGTCGAGCCCATCGATGACGATGCGCCCACTAGCAGGCTCTACCACTCGGAACAAAGCGAGGATGAGCGTGGATTTGCCGCTACCCGTGCGACCCACGATGCCCACTCTCTCTCCACCATGGAATGTGCAGGTCAATCCATGCAACACCAGTGGGGAATGCGCATTGTATCGTACCTGCAATGGCCGGCATACAATGGAATGATGTCCATAAGAATCTGGAAATGTTGAGACAATCGGAAGGTGTTCGATTATTGGGTTTGGAATTGGAGTGCTAGCTCACCTGCAAGTTGTGAACTTCAATGGTGCCTTTGGACGGCCAGTTTCGTGCAGGTCGCGCAGTTTCGATGACCAAAGGGGCTTCACTTGGCAATGCACTGTATTGCAGGATTCGCTCTGCGCAAACCACAGTGACCTCGAGTGCACTCAGGTTCCAAAGAAACCTTCCCAGAGCGTTGCTGAGGCTTAAACTGTACGTGATTGCCACTCCAGCCAAACCTGCCAGGAAAAAACAATTGGTATCAATGCTGGTCCGCAGAGGAAGGTGATCTTCAAGGTTAATACCATGAGGAGAGAAGAAACGCATTGTGAGCAAACCTGCAAATCACAGAGCTGAATTGACATCCATAATGTCCTAAGTCTTGTGAACTAATCTCGCTAGTTAGTTTCTATTCCATTATCGAAGTGATCGTACGTAGCAACATGAAACTAATAATCTTGTCTGCACAAAGTTTGCTTACTATTCATTAGAAGTTCGACAATCACATGGCCCTTTTAGCGTTCCGTTTCAAATATACACATTTCCTCAAATTCCAATTGGACATGCATTTCGTAGTGGTCTGTAAGAAGACAAGAAATTCATACGTGACAGACTGCAAATCCTTGAGATTCTTTGGTTATCCACGATTGGCAAAAAACAATTCATTTTTCCATTTCTATCGAAGGTGGCTATTTCAGTGTCATGCATTCGTGATGATACCACTAGTTTGATCTTTTCTAGCTAATAAGTTTTGGAATTTTAATCCAATTGGTGCGAAATTTGAACCCTATGGTAAACATGATCTCCGTTTCAGAAAACATGGTGCAGATATTTTCGTCAAATAACAAAGTCTGACAAACAGGAAAGGCCCCCAATCAAACGTCACAAAAGTAGCCAATCATTCCTGGACATTACCTCAATCTTCCAACGAATGCGTTGTGACTTCAGGGTCCAAATTGTAATGAGCATATTGAAAAAGCAAGAGTCATGAGGAACGAACTTGGATTCATTGATCCCTCAGGGAAGGAGATGAGGAACACCAAGAAGACGGTGAACGCAATGGCTGACAGAAATTCCATGCGAATGACGAACCACTCGCGTGCAGCTCTGTAGTGGAAAAACGCCCTCCCGAAGGTGTCCAAGCAATCCAGATTGGTTTCCATGAAACGCTCCTCCTGATGGAACCCACGGATCGTGGCAGCCCCGGAAATGGATTCCCCATAGTGATTGATGATAGGCGATTTACGGATGCTGGCGAGTCGAGCAAGCTCCCTTCCTGAAGCGATGTAGTACCTCTGCATCAGAATCATGTTTCGTTCATTAAGAAAAATTCCATAGACGTTTGGCACACAAGTTCCTTGTATTCACTAATGTAAAATCTCTTAAGAACTTTCGTTTCAAATGATATATGTATTACATAACAAGTTAAAGATCAATATCTTGTTGGCACATGTTCTTAACCCTCAAAAGAGACGGCTTCCGGCAACTGCAGGAGCGACACAAAATAGATGGGTTACATCCAAGTATGCAGGAAAATCGTTTTTAGCATATTTTTTAGAGATGTGACTAGCTTGATCACTAGGTACTTCATAGTTTTGGTGCAAGGTTCTGAATCAGTTCATGTAGAGATGGGAAGTAAAACGAAACTTGCAGAAATGAAGATCTTATGTCTGGACTCGTCTCAAGCTGTAATATATTTTGCCTCAAAAGCTTCACCCTCTTACCAGGCTCTCACAGGGTTTAATTAGACAGTATATAAATTCTTGACCAGTAAATGATCAACTACTTAGGACCTGAATGGCCAGAATTCAATCACGGATCAAATTTGAGTTTTTTCCAAATACAAGTCACGTCCATACGAACTTGAAAAAAGGTCAAGACTGTAAGGAAGTAATCCAGTCACAAATAGGTTAGTCAACTGTGCTTCAATCCAAAGATTTCTTTTTGCCTGTACTAAAACCTAGAATCAAATAACTTTCAACATTCCAAAATCTTGAAGACCTTGATGTTGTTGCACAATGCACAAAGGGACGGATAGGGTACGAACTTGGAGGAGTACGCAGCCCACAGCGATGGGAACCACCATCAACAAGACTTGCCATACCACTGTTGACATGAGCGTAAATAATCCCAAGAGTTGCAGAGATGCATTCACCACCCGACTGATTGCAAACTGGATCTCCAGATCCATTTTGCTCTGGTCTGCCGACATCTGATCCACATTGTACATCTACTTAATACATTTCCAGAACCAGCCGAAAAAAATCCTTACAGTACAACAAAATATGGCTTATGCCAAAAGAAACAACCAAATAGTCGCAACTATCCTTCTCAATCATTCTTCTTCTCCACATTGTCACTTTTTTAGACAATAGAGTCACTATTATTCTCAACAATGATGCCTTTTCACCTAATCAATGCAATGATGCTACTATTCTTACATGATACATATTGTGTAAGTTTTTTTCATATACAACTCGGAATTCCTAATCACATGCACTTGTTCTAATGATAGAAACTACTTGGGGTCCAATATCTCTCATACTCTCTCTTCTGAAGATGAAGGGATACAAGATACACTTACTCGGCTTAGGATTCGCCCCGAGGGAGTGGAGTCGAAGAACGACATGGGAGCCCGGAATATGGACCGCAGCATCCTCAAAAAGTAGTTCTGAGCAGTCCTGAGTCCAACCATTGACACCGTAATTGCGCGCACCATTAAGCAGAAGGTCCCAGCCACAGCTAGCAATACATACACAAGAATCAAATTTTTTGTTGAAACACGTGCTGAGCCGCCTTCCGTAGAAGAGGAGGTACCCCATGCCATCCAGTAGCTGTTCAGAATCTGAAGAGCGTGAAAACCAATCTGTGCAAGAAGATAGACAGGAATGAAGGCGCCTCCTGCTACATCAGTTGCATACGCCCAGTAAACCTTGGAACTGACTTGGCCTCTCTCCCTTTCCTCTTCCTTGACTAACTGCTGCACACGAGAAGCATTGGCATTGCCATTCACATTCTCAATTTCCTTGACAAGATGCTGCGGATGAGCAGCATTTTCATTTTCATTTTCATACTCATTCTTTGACTCGTTTCTGGTCTTTTCAACGTCGACGCACGTGCCATTCAAATCAACATTCTTCCTCGTATTCGCATTCTTTTTCATGTCCTCTAAAGCCTCGTTGTGCGCGCACATCAGAGTACTGAAATCAGTTCCACTCAGTAGAAGATCCTGGAATTTCCCAGCTTGAACAATGACCCCGTCGCGAAGGACCTGAAAACGTTGAGCAGATGGATCCAACTCTGGGCCTCAGTCATCATTGTGCTGTACATGTTAGAGAGAGCTCTAGCTCCTTTACAGAACTGGCGAGAGGTGGATGGGTCCCTCCTGATAACTTGTGGGGCCATCTGAGATCACCACACCGTCCCAATTCATTCTAATGAATAAACTCTGTTTACAGAAGGAGCCCAAACTACCTAAAAAAATTCAGCATCTAAAATTCAGTATCTAAAATTCAGCATCTAAAACAGTCTGGAAAACGTACTATACCAGAATATGGTCTGCATCAGGTAAAGACTCCATCTTGTGAGTAACGTACACAACAGTCTTGGATGCTAGCATCCCCATCATACATTCCTGTTCGAGATGCCACAATCAACGATTGAACCAAATAAACAAAGTGCAGTGCATTTATGAGCAAATCAATTGTGAAATAAAACTAATCAAAGCATGTGGAAGCCTCAGTCCTAATGATCACAGAGCAAACTCTTAGTCTAATTGAGGATCAAAACCAAAGAAAGGCAGTATCTTGCTGAGAATAACATCCAACGCTTCTCTTGCTTAATCTCAACCTTATTATGCCATTCTACTTATAAAACCTCCAATTATGCATCCATTGTGCTTGTAACATAGACACTAAAGCTAGAGGGAGAACAAAACCATCCACTCCCCTTCCCAGAAGATCTTGTATGATCATATTGTGCAAAAGAGTTTCAAAAGTGCTTTGCTTCATACGCACTTTCAAAAATCACGTGTACTTTCAACAAGTTTTCAGCAAATTTTTAGCAAATTCTTAAGCAAGTTTCAAAGTTGATCATACCACTGGGACACTTACTTTGAGCAGGTGAGAACCCGTGTGGGCGTCCACAGCACTGAAAGGGTCATCCAAGAAGTAGACATCGGCCTCTTGGAACAAAGCACGCGCCAGCTGCACGCGCTGCTTCTGTCCGCCACTCAAATTGATGCCGCGCTCACCTATCACCGTCGCGTCCCCGAACGGGAACAGCGCGATGTCCTTCTTCAGATCGCACGCGTGTAGCACTTTCTCGTACAAAGCTTCGTCCATGCGCCTGCCGAAGCAAATATTTTCCTGGAAAGTCCCGCTCTGGATCCAAGCTGTCTGCGCCACGTATGCCGTGCGCCCTTCCACTCTCACCTGCACAACCACAAAGTGTCTATTGTCTTGTGAGCTTCCAGCAATTGGGGATGCAAGTACATTCACTACTGCTCCAAATCCTCAACTAGGGACCATAATTAAGGAGAGCCATATGAGAAGGTTCTGTCCAAAAGTTTCTGAAACAACTTAATTTTGTTGAAAATCTTGTTTAAATCACCACTAGGATCTGGATTACTTCATCCTCATTTAGGGACTCAACTAGGGACTGAGCCCTCTGTATGATCACCGTGACCATAATTAGGGAGCCCTCCCCACGGAGAAGATTCTGTCTGAAAGTCCCTGAACAATCTGATTTTGCTGAAAATCTTGTTTAATTCACCACTCCACTCTGAGCACCTGAACATAGGCGAGTAGACAGAAAGAGGATTCCGTATAAAATACGATTTAAGCAAAATTCTGTGACGACGTCAACTATATACCATTATAATCATCTTAAAATCACCATATGCAAACGGCAAAGAGATGCGATCCATGTACTTGGTTAGAAGTACAATTTCCGGCTGGCATCTCTAGCCCAGGTTTGAGCACTGGTTTTGACAAGGGAACAAAACTCCTACCATTGGAAGAGGTATCACCCTTGGAGTAAATGCAAGGGCAGGGTTAGTACAGTTCTTCTTGAGAAAATATAAAACAGCTAATGATCCCCTTACCGTTCCTTCAATTTTTGGAATCTCGCCCAACATGCACGCCAGCAGAGCACTCTTCCCTGACCCCACAGAGCCGCAAACTGCAACATGCGCCCCTTTTTTAATCCTCAAGTTCACGTCCCGAAGTGTTGGTAACGAAACCTTCTCTTCTTCACCGGCAAACTCATCAGCATCCCAACTAAAGGCACCATTCTCAACCTCAATGGCGTTCCCATTCTCACTGCCCTTCGTCACTGCATCCGTTGGCAACTCAGGCTCTTGCGAAAAGAGGAAAAGACGATGCAATGAAACGTGGGCCTGCGCATAAATAGATGCAAAGTCAGCTAAATCACGCAGTGGCTCTCGGAGCACCCGGAGCACTGCAATTGTGGAGAGCACTCTGCCTGGAGTCAATGGTACCCCGAGTAACACGCAGGTTCCGAAGGTGGATACCGCCACTATTGTTGGCGATGTCCAGAGCAGAAATGTGGATGTTGTAACCATGTATAAATCTCTGGCTAGAAACTTGTATTCTTGTGCTCTAAGATTCTCAATTCGGGACAAGAATTCGGTCTCCCAGGCCTGCAAAAGCACAATTCAAGTTGCAGAGAAGTAAAACTTTGTAGCTCAGCTTCGAAATCAACCTAGCTACTTGTGCCTTCACCAAATTGAAAACACGATCCTCCAATGTATAAAAGATAATTACATGCACAGCTTTAGATGGCACAAGGTAGGGACGATTTAGAACGGAAAAAAACGCCCTAAAATTTCCCTAAATAAGGAAATTCGAAGTCATTTGGGCCCCGAGACTCTAACTTCCTTTTATTCACTATTGCATACCCCCTGGAGGATATTGGTTTTGCATCATGACAGATCTATGCAAAAGCATAAATTGTTAAAATATCTTTTCTTGACATATGGTGGTCAAATACATGGAAATTGAATGGAAATGAGGATCAAATATGGAAAATTCTCTTGCAACTATTAAGTAAATAAGTGATGACAACCCCTTTTAGCAACAAAATCTTTTCATAAGATGATATAAAGCAGACTGTAAAATCGGTGAGAAAATCAAACCTGGAGCTTCAGAATTTTCATGTTTCGCAAACACTCCGACGTGGTCTTCATGCGAGCATCCTTGGCTTCCATGAGCTGCTCTTGAAACTTCCCCTGTAATGTGGTGAGGGGAATGTTGGCCAGCACGGTGGCTATGGTGGCGACGAGAGCTGCAAAGGCGGCGTCCAATCCCACATTCAAGTAGAGAATGGACAGAGCCAGCAGCACATTGAGAGGAAGGATCCAGAGGTCGTGAATCCACCAAAGGGAGTCGATCACACGCTCCACGTCCACGGCCATGTAGTTGATGATCTCGCCACTTGTTCGATTCTTCCTAGCAACGTTGGATAATCTCAAGCTCTGTCGGAACACACAGAATCAGTGTATTTTTCTTCTGACTCCCCAAAGCATGTGTCACTTATTACGCGAAGGGGCAATCTATACGATGAATTCGAGGAAAGTTCGCTTCATTCTATTGGTTGTTACCCCAAAATATGGTCTCCTCTGAAAGAACATCATCCCTACATAAAAAACAAAATAACAGACAACATTCAATTGATACTTAAATGGCAAGGACTGGATATGCTGGTGTTTGATGTTGAGAACGCGGCGATACTTCAAATTTATACCAAACGCAAGTGTCACCTGTTTAGTGATGGGGCACTCAGTAAGACGGACTCAAAACAAACGTAAGTAAGATTGCTTCATTCTTCTGATTATTACCCCGTAAACATTGTCTTCTCAAAATAATCTCATCCCCACACAAAAAACTAAATAAAGGATAACACTCAATCGATACTTAAATAACACAGCCTGGATATGCTGGTGTTTGATGCTGGAAACAGGGTTATACTTCAAAAAAAATTCATGCTATAATCTAAAATCGGTACGAGTGTAATTGGCGACAGTTTGGTGTTAAATGGCAATTCTCGACAGGGAGTTGAACTACCAGAAAGGTTGGCGTTTTCTAATCTGGTCAACAATAGTCAATTAGTGATTCTTAAAAGTGAGAAAGCAGACACGGGAATACAAAGATAGTTCATGCCATCCTCAACCACGACCACTATGACTCCCAATCTTTGATTTCATTGCAGCCTTGCTTTGGTTCCCTAATTTCTGTGTATGAGTTTGCGAATAAAGCTACATTCTCCAATCAATTGTATTCTGAAAATTAAGACATGAAACTTACCTTCTCATAGAGCATGGCAGTAAGGCAAACGCGCACTTGCACACTCAATCGATGGACTCCCAAACAGTAATACCGCTCCCCCAAACTCTTGACGACATTCCCAAGAAAGAAGCACCCCACCAACACGGATCCCTCATAGCGAAACCGTCGCTCCCCGCTCAGAAACTCCACGAAATCGCCAATTAAGTATGGTCCCACAAACGACGCCACCACACTCAACGTCTTCAAGGCCCCCATCCACGCCATGGGCACCCAGAACGCCCTCACGAGCGCCGAGGAAATCGAAGGCGTAGTACTGGAATGCTCGTTGAAGGTATGGTAAACCACTCTGCTGCGGTCTTCATGGGCAAGGAGCGGCACGTCCTCGATGTTTAGGGGCTTTGCGTAGCCAAGGTTGAGCAAGGGATTCAGCCATGAAAACGTCGCCAAGCTCAACACCCCTGCGGAACTGAAACCCGTGACAAGTGGGGGATCCGTTGAATCAACATTGCGAAGCTCACCATTCAGCAAGGGCTCATGGAGAGTCGCAATCTCATTGTCAATTGTCGCCATGGCGGATAGATCGCCAAGAAATTGATATAGCCGTGAAGCGCAATTCAAATCGTTGCAGGATTTAGTGCCAATTTGCTAAGCGATGTTGGGTTTGGGCACAATCTCGCAATCTCATTGTCAATTGTCGCTATGGCCGCTACCCCGACAAGAATTGGCACAGCCCTGGAGCGCAATTCAAATCTTGCCGGATTCCGTGCCTGTTTGCTAAGCGATGTTGGGTTTTAGCACAATCTCGCAGTCTCTCTGTCAATCGTTGCCATGGCCGCTACCCCGTCAAGAAACTGATAGAGCCCTGGAGCGCGATTCAAATCGTTGCCGAATTCAGTAGTGTCTGTTTGCTAAGCGATGTTGGGTTTTAGCACAATCTCTTGGTCCTTCCACTTGGATTTCGGGAAAGCACCCTTCAAGACTTTAGGCTATCATCGAGAAGCATGTACGTGACCAGAATGAGAATTCGAAAAGGGAGGTGTCAGTTGCATCTGCAGATGACAGTCAAAGGAGAAACTAGCAGTCGTTTGTTAATATCATTCTAAGGAAAAAACCGGGTAATTCAAGTTTAGCCTAGCCTTGAGCATCCCCAGCGGAGAATTCCACCATCTGCAGGCCTTGTTCCGAAGACCAACGTTATCATTGACATGTTTCCACCCCACTGCACGTCTCAATGCTGAACCGAAATCAAATTCCTCTCGCTCAAATTACTCAAAGGGACTGATCCATCACCGCAATTGGTAAGCTATCAATTACTTTCTATCCTTCTAACGTCCTTTGCAGTCAGCGAACTGTCCCAATTCCAAATTTGGCTCCGGTGCGAATTCTGATGCAGTGAAAGAATGCGAATCCAGAGAAGGAGGAGAGACACGCCGTCTGACCAAGACCTCCCAATTGAGGACTGACTGTGGCGGAGTTGTCAGTGCAGTGAAGTGCAGCGCAAGGGGAGGCCAGTGAAGTGGCGGTTTGGAATGGGGTGTTCTCTGATGAGGACTGATGAGTGAGGACTGAAGATGCCAGATGCGCAACACGTGTCCAGTGGGGAGGCGCTGCTGCAGTCTCTATCACACCAAATTTTACAGGACAATAATTTTGTAAGGTAAGGTAGGAGGCTCTGAAATCGCACGGGCATTAAGAATCGTCCTTAACCCCTCACTGCCGGAGGGGACGAAAAGTGTCTTCTCATAGTCTGGCAGTAAAATTCAAAGTGTTGTAACTTTTGCATCCAATGTCCGAATTCAATAAAACTTGTTGGGAAAGTTTTTCATATTAGTCTAGTTTCAGTGGTAAAATTTTCAGATCAATCCAACATGTACTGAGTTTTTGAGAGCCATTCGAAGTTCACAGGTTCAATTTGAGTTCACCTCACTGCATTATGATGGCTGCAACTTCGGGGGTTTGTATCTTTCTCATCAAATGTTCGTTTTCAATAAAAATTGTTGGGTTTTGTTCCCAATAAATCCTAGTTATTGTGGTAAAATTTTCATTTTAATCCAAGTTGTTTTGAATGTTTGGGAGCAATTCGAAGTTCAAAATCCAGACATTTTTGCATTACAATGAACTTCGGCGGCTTATAACTTCTTCATACATGGTCCGTTTTCAAAAAAATTTGTTGGAAAAGTTGCGCATACTAGTCTTATTTATAAGATTAAAATTTCATATGAATCCAAGAGGTTATGAGTGACTGAGAAGCATTTTAGTAGAGGGAGGTTCAGACATAGATGTGATTTTTTGCTACTTTTTTCACTGTTTTTTGACATTTCAAAACAAATTTGCCGACTCAATGAGTCAATTGAATGAGATTTTTTTTCACCAAGGTGTTTGTCTTTTGGTTTGAATAACTTTGTAGTTAAATTTTTTTTCATTTGAGTAGGTTTAGAAATCGAATTTCACCTCCAAATATGTTTTTAAGAAAATTTCAGCATCTTTTTTCAACACTAAAACGTTATAATCTTTCAATATACACGGTCAAATGACCCCAAATTTTTTTCACACCATCTACAACATGCACACTAGAATATTGTATGGTTGAGATTTTCATACCTCACTAAGATTTAGACTTATAGGACTTGAAAAGCAAGTCAATTTTACACATGTTTGGACTTCAGGCGATGAGGGGTTAAGAATGGCCCATGTATAAGAATGGCCCATGTAGAGAGTATGTGGTTGTTGAAATGGACACCATTTTTTGAGGTAGGAAAATGTGACTACAAGTGCATGATTTTAGGACAGTGAGCAATGCTTTTGGACTATTATTATGTGTGATTCACTTATCATGAATGCATCATTTAATTGTGAACACAGAATCCAAAATGACAATAAGAAAGAAATGATAAATATAAATTTCAAGGTACAAATTTTTCTTGCTCAATTTAGGACACTTTCCTGAACATAGTGAGCACCCACTTCATCTATTTCTAGACTGATCTGCTCTTTTCAAAGGCACATGATAATTAATTACTATTAAAGTCTATGAACACTATTAACAACCTACAAACTTTTCACTTTGGAAAATCATATCTAATTCATCCTAATTCAGAAAATTACAATTTAAATTGCAATTTGTTTATTTTCCATTTCTTTGTCTACCAAAAAAAATTGGAAGTCATTGGACAAACAATTTCTTCCACACATCTGTTTTTCTCCTTAGATGTGCCATTCTTGAGCCTCCTACCTTACTAGGAGGCTCATAAACCCTCATCTATGGGCTGGTCCGCCTTTTTCATGTATTTCATGTATTTCATGTGATGGGAATATTTTTAGCTTATTTTTCAGAAAAAGAGAAATAGATGCAGAATGTAACACAAGTGGTTTCATATTTTTCGAAGCATTATTGAATTAGTTATGAATTTTCAAATAAGTTGTGTCATAGTCTTTTATTTATGACCGTAGGTCTTCCATAAATTGTTCACTTGCAACTTCTAAAGAGAAATGGGGAAAGCAAGGACAATGATTGGCTCTTGCAATAAATTATACTCCCTCTGTCCCAAAATGATCTTCTTGTTAAACAAAGTGTTCTGGATTAAGGCTAAAAATAACATTTGTAAAACCTATTTTGCAATATAAGTAGGGTTCAGTGAAAGTTATTCTAATTTTGTGGAGATACTTTATCTAGTTGTTGTCCTATCTATGGGTTGGATTTGGTGTTACTAGAGTACTTATATTTTTCTAAAATTACAAATGTGCAAGTTTGTTAAGTGGTTAAATTGCATTGGCTTTAGTTCAAAACTAGATTTGCCTAAATGAAGTCACAGATTTGAAGAACACAAAAATTTCAAAAAATCACCTCAAGAAGAGAACCTCATTTCAAATCCATTCCAATAAATTTTATTCAAAAATGATAATATTTTGCTTGTAATCAAATTTAGAAGGAATTTTGGAATTTTCCTTTCAAAATCTATGAAAAAATATTGGTAATAGCATTGGTGAATCTAACCATACACATGGAATCTACAAATCAAAATCTACAACTTTTATTTGTATATCAATTCCAAAATATTCTTACAAATTGCACTTTATAATGTTTTTTTTCAAATCGTCAATTCGAGAGATGATTCTAGACATTTAGGAATGAGGGACCATCTCATGTCCATTTAAAGCTAAAATAGGGGTGATTCTAAATGCCCAAGCTTCCTATCTTATACGCAATTTGGAGCTCAATGATGAGGTGGGCACCTCCAAAACTACCATTTTTTTCTACTGTGACTATTTACTATTATTAAACTATTATACGGACATCCCTTATAAAGAGCTAACAAACCAAAAATCCCATAAGTCAATATGAATCTATACCTTAAGATAGGTTGTTTTGTTTTGTTTTGTTTGTTTGTTTGCTACGTTGAGATCTCCTAGACCTTACGCCCCTTAGTCAAGTTTTTGGTACCGTTGGAAAGCCCTCGGTGAGGAAGGGTGCACAAGCTTTGTTTCATGACATTTGGATCTACAATGTAAAAGTTATTGAATTTCAAAGTTTTTTTGAATAAAAAAAATTAGAAAATTAGAAAAATACTTTTACTTTGATTTTGGTTGTGGCATCAACATAGGGCACACTAGTATGATTTTATAATGAGATATTTGTGCACTGAGTGGATGGGAAGGACTTCAATATTTATTTTAGAGCACAGATTCAATAACTACCTACAATGAAAAACTCATAACTTTCATCTCATTAATCAAAATAGAATGATCCCAAGCTCTCTAGGTGTACATAAATCTACAAATCCAATATCAAATTTTTATTTCTAAAGAAAATGATTTTTCAAGAACTTTTATCAACTAACCAAGCTACTTGCTAAGCAATGACAATGACATATCATGCAATAACTTTTTAACCATATAGTCAAAAGTTATTAAAATTGTCATGGCTTAAAGCAACTCCTCAAATTCATATTGCATGAAAATTCCAGAGAAAAAAAATCCATTCATAGTGAGCTACCCAAAATTGCTATGTTGTCAAAAAAAAACACAATTTGGGCATTTAGGGGTTAAGAATGTTATATATTCAAGTATAATATTCAACAAATTCTCATGGAAAGAATCTCATGTATAAGTTTTAACCCTTAAAGGACACCAAGGCCAAAAATTGATCAATGGATGATATCATTGTTCATTGTAGAAACAAAGACTACACCTATGGATCCAATAATTGGAGTAATTTTGGTGACTACATTGGTCATGGGGGCCACACCCTTTAAGGGTTCTAATTGGAAGGATTCAAGGTATTCAACCCAAAATGATCAAAATAGGAGCATTCATCAATTCTTTAGTTCCCCTAAAAGACACTTTTGGTCTTTGGCCACTTTCCAAGGCACACACATTAACAGTTGCAAAGCAAAGCATTCCAGCCTCCACCTTTCACCACCAAACAATTATAATTCACCTCCACTCACTAATCACCAATGGACTGTATGCACCTAAAGGTATGTTCTCTCTTGGTGTAAAGAGTGTTTGCTAGGAACATAAGAGTTCGTTCGTTCAAGATCCCCCGTCAAAGCTCTCTGACTGGGTCATGCAAGACCCTAGTCAGCCAGACCCTGGTGAAAAATGTAAACAGCATCTTGAAATCCTGAATAGTACAAATATAATTGAGAGTACCTGAGAATCGATCCAAACAAAAGGCAAGTACAATATTCCAAATGGTACGGTTGCACACCATGTGCCTGCAACGATACAGGACAGGACACTGGACAAGACTTGAACGGAGAGAAAGTCGGTAGAGAAATCACGAGAAACCAGTACAGTAGTGATAATGTTAGGTGTCTGTGACACTAATTTGATAAGTTGAATCTATGCATGATTGAACTAGGGAAAGGACACTGATCCACCCAACTCTTGACTACGACGTAAATTTATTAAACTTCGGAAATAAGCTAGTCGGGTGTGCAGAGGAAAGACCGTGCAAACATGAGCCTGACTCGTTCCAATCCTTTAAGAAAAGTCAAGACATACATCAATTGCGTACCTTAAACTAACTACTAAAATATAACTAGAAATAGAAATACAAGCATAACGGAAGTTCTAGGTTCGCTTTTCGGTTAAGGATTTCAGGGTATCATTACGTTACATGCTTTGAGAATCCTTTTAAATAAGGCCAAGAGATCGCATGAACAAAAGGCATCGTTACAGATGGGTAGGAGAAATAGAACGAGACACTCCGTACAATATAACGGCTCAAGCACATTCATTTAAAACATTAAGAATAGAGCTTATATGCAAGCAAGTACTGCAGCAATATTGACTTTTGATAACAAAACTTCGCAGCAGAAAGATAGTGGAATTACCGCGTTCGACTAGCTCGGTTTGCTCCCTTCCCCGCAGTGAAGGACATTCTGATCAGGGTTCTAGGAGCTCATTCGCATCCAAGACAGTAAAATTACTTGGTTGTAGAAAATAACATTCTAGGAATCATGGTCTGCATGCTTATAGATTCAAAGGTTGAAGAATTCAACACATCAATTCTGTAACACAATGAAACCACAACCCATGCAAGTACAGCGTCTGAAATAATCCTTTCAAAACGAGACACATGTTAGAAAAAATCATGTGCTGCAGTCAGACATACTTTCCTCTGTACTTGGCTCTAACCTCGGGTGGCAAGTGATTGGTGCCAACCGCAGCAGCAAGTAAATTCTGCGCTTCCCCAACCAAGGCATCAGCTGGCCCAAATACAAGCTTGTGTAAGCTCCCTCTCTCTCTATTCTCTTCCAGAAACTGCGCATGATTTTCTTTAAATTCAACATGCTTCTGATGCGCCTCTTTTGCGATTTCTTCGGTATATGTTGCGGTTTTTTCCATGGTTATCAAACACCGTGACCACCTTGTGCTTAAGATCTGCTCGCTGTTGGCAACAAGAGTGAAACAAGGGTGCTTAGGAAAATGAGACTCAGAGCAGTCTTCTCTTGCGGCAGGGAAGAAATATACCAACCTGCCACCCATGACCAGTAACCTAGCTGCCATGTCAAAAAGATCATGGACACACTCTACTAAGGTGTAAGGGGCAGTTGATGGTATATGATCTTTTTTCATCTCTTCCGGAATCACGTAGGCATCTCGCTGCCCATTAAGCATCTTTCGGCCCCCAGACTTTCGACCACCCGCCCGGACACCATACGGTGGATCACAGATAATAGCATCAAAGATCTGGGAGCAAATAAACAATTGTCGTATTAGAAAGACGACGGTAGTGAACCTTTAATTCAGGGTAGGGCATGAATAAGCCATAAGTGGAGAAAATGTTACGGACAAGTAAGTATTTAGGATCAAGTGAAAATAACAATGTACAATTCTAGCTCAAGAGTCAAAGTCTACCCACAGTATTATTCACCTGATAAGCGGAACTTTGGAAGTTCATAGCTTATTGATATGACATCCATATAATGCATATTCCAGTGCATCGAAATCCTCTCAAACTGGGGACAAACTTGAAAGCAGAAAAGAAAGAAAAAGCAGGATGGATCACAACTTCCACCATTGATCTATAATTAAACGGACTTGACCACAACTCATCGGGGACATCTCGAAATACCTCACGAACATCAGACCGCCAAGGAGGAGAATTGTTGTCGGCACGGATGAGAGCCAAAGGTTCTCCTAGGTTGTACTGCACAGAGCATAGTTCTTGAGCTCAGCAAAGCTATTTCTAATCTAAAAGCATTGACTAACATGTACATAAAACTTGCACATATGGAGTAAGAAAAGTGAAAACTGGAAGCAACCCCAAGCTAACAGCATTGCACTGAATTCATAACCCAAGCAAATTCTGTGCATGCAAACCAAATGAACATACTTCACGGGCAAATGGGATAGATTGATCTACTGCATCTACAGTATATACCTGTTTAAAATTGCTCCAAACATTGCAGTCCGGACCTCGTCCATCCCGCACTACTCGAATGTCGATATCTGCTCCCTGATAGCACCGTTCATTGTTTTTAATAATACACTAGTAAAACACCCACTTCCAAAGGTATTCTAGGAAACCCAACCGCGTCACAATTGGCGAGGTTTACGTTAGTAACTCCCTATAATGGCATTAATATTGCTATTGTGTAGGATTTCTAGAAAGGGGGTTTCTGCTGGTGCATGTTTTTTGCGTTTTTTGCGTTTTTTGAGCACCATTTCACGCAGAGCACAGAGACCAACACATGACAAGTCACAACCTATCTTGATGAAAATCACAAACCAGGGGTTTGCTTCCCATTGCATTCTGTGTGCGGGCTTGCTGCAATAGCAATTCCGCCACTTGCACCAAAACATGATTCAACTCAATTAATATTCTTCAAAGTTTAAAATTCACAAAACCACGTACGAGAGTAAACTTGCCATGGTCAATGCTCCGTAATGTGCAGCAGCCACGAGAATACTTCCAGTTCCCACAAACGGATCATACACAAGCTTCCCCGGCTTCACCAAGGCTTGATGTGACATCAAAAGAGCGATTTCTGCATCCATAGCTGTGGGTCCTAAGTATTTTCGCCTTCTCAACTCGTACTTCGTAACAAGCGAGCGATCTGAGCATCCGATTTCACGCGCAAAGTACATACGCTTAGCTGCCAGAGGGGGCAGGCCATTCTGCGCTGCTTGACCATCAATATCTACAAGCCAGAACTTATGTTGCGGCCTTTTCAGCTGCACTTGACCCTGAAATTTGCGATAGGAGCAATGCCACATATGGTATTAAGATATCATGTTTGCATGTACTCGTGTTTCACCTCAACCCCTTTCAAGTCACTGAGCTCAAAATTAGTGCCATATAACGACATTTTCGGTTAAATCTACCAAAACTAGGACACTATGAAGTTCAGTTCAAGTATATGGTTTTCAATCCATGAGAGTCATATGCATGATTCTATGTACGTCATTGAAAACAATCTAACCTTAGATTCATCTTGTCATTAAAATATTAAAAAAAGGAAACTATTTGAACTTCAATTTTCTAAGTCCTACTTTTCAGAAATGGCAAAATTTAATAATAAAATCAATTGGTAGAACTTAAATTTTTTGACATCATTTTTATATAATCTATAATTTCAGAAGGAGAATTTGAAAAAAAGAAGTCAAAAGAGAAATGCAGTTCACACATCAATCTAAAAGTAGCCGTTGCTTAAGGTGCCACTTCTCTTTTGGCTAGAAGCCTTCTGAGGACACCCAAGGTGAGATTGTTTGCACCTTAAAAGGAACATAACGAACACTCTCAATACGAGCAGCTTGCTCATTAAACGTCAAAACCTTGCCGAAGCAGTCCACGACAATCTTAAATGTAGTGTCTTCGGCCAAAAACGGCGCCTTGTGCTCCTCTGGATAATTGTCCACAGCCTCTTTCAATTCCTCGTCGGTACATCCTTCTCCCCACACCTCATACATTCCTTTCAGCAGCAGGCCTGCCATACAAACAAATGGAAAGACCCCACTTCTAAGGTCGATGTCCCAATTCCACATAAACATAATTTTCCTCAGTGTCTTTCAACACTAAACCAGTGAAAACTGCTCCATGAAAAGATTATTTTCGTAAAAAGTGCCTTGATTCTTAACATCAAATGGTAAATGCAACCCCGAGTGTCCACTTTCATAAACGTAAACTCCATATCTAGAGGAGTTGACATAGATCGTTCAAGAAGCTTCAAGGAAGATAACAAACCAATAGAAATAAGAGATAATTACACCCTACATTTTTGAAAGATATAAATACCTTATGGACGTTAGAATATAGAGTTAACAAAGTCAGAATAAGGATGGTCTAGGCATGGTTTCAAAAAAGACACCACAGTAAGTCTGAAAATTCATTACTAATTGAACACAAGCCCAAAATTTACAGAACACCTTGCATTGGGCTCCACTAGCTCTTGGTAACAGCCCACGAATTTCAACCCATCAATTTTCATCATGTGCAAGTAGGCTAGATACTTATTTGCATAGAACTTACCTTCAGTCATCTACTCATTAATCACTTTCGTTCTAGCGTCAATTTCTAAAACCCTAAACCCTGGTTCTTGCAGCAAGACGATAAGGGAGCTTACTTTGCGAGGCAATTTTTCGGGCAATGTCCTCATTGGGAAGCTCCACATAATAGAAGGGAGAGTCGGGGTGATGGTCCGGAGCTTGTTTCCATTTCAGCCGCTGCCCCCCTTTCACCCCATCCGAGAATCCATGCAATTTCGCCAGAGCCTCAATCTCGGGTATTCTATAGGCCAGCAGCCTGTGCAAGAAGTAGCAAAAGTACCACATTGTGCCTCGCCTCTCCCTCTCCCACTCCGTCTGTGTTAGACATAAACCCTAAAACCCTAACGACAGATTTACCCCATTCGCCGGAAGGACTACTTCACCTGCTGCAAAAAAGCAGACCAATCACTACCATCATCAAAATCTCACGCACTGGAGTTCACAAATATAGCAAACCAATACAAACCCTACAATGAAAAACTTGGTGTGGCAAATTTCCGCAAACAGTACTGAGACCTATTTCAGCACACCGGCAGCCCCGGTTATTGCAATTTGGAAGCTGAAATTACGCTGTTCGTAACCAAATGAGTAAGCTAAACGTTTCACATAAACCCTAAAACCCTAAACGTTTAACGTTTGATCCTGTTGGCTGCAAAGAGACTCCACGGACAACTTCACCTGCTAGAAATGGAAAAAAGGCAAATCAATCACTCCAGTACCACCGTCAAATCTCGCAAATTCCGAGCGAGGAATCTCCAAACAAACCCTAAAACTCTAAAATGAAAATGTAAATGATGTCCAGGCGGAGATCGACCTAATCGAGCAAACCAGCACGCCGGGTTGTTACTAAAGTAACTGCACCTAAGAGCGTCCAAATAAGTAAAGCTAGCAGTTGAGTCTGGTTCCCGTTTAGACTGTCTAAATTTCTTGCTGGGGATTCCAGATTCACTATGCATTCTTCTTTTGGAAAATAGAGCTAATAGTAAAGGTTGTCCACAGTTCTAACAATGGTGTCAAAGGAAGGTTCACCTGAGAATAGTACAAAAGAAACACAACACCAAACTCCAGCAGACCTCAATTCTGGTGCTCCAAGGAGTTTCATTTTGTGTTTTTCTCAGATTCTAGTTTTGGGTTCCACATTCCACACACTTTACGATTAACTCTATTGTATGAATAGGCTATGAACTTTCCAAGGGTTGAAAACATGAAAATATGGATGAAAAATCATTTATTTATCTATAAGTATAAACATTCATCTAAAAAAAGATTCCATCCCAATAATTTGTCACAATTGGCAACTTCATGCATTTGAAAAACAGAGAACTTTATTACCAAAATTTTCTTCAATTTTTAATTTATAAATGCTATATTCTTGAGTTGATCATTCCAAACATAATGTTTTGCTTCAAACATATTGATCACCTTTGCTTAAAGATAATAATTCAAGTTGAAAAGTCCATGTTATAATTGTCATCTATAACGACAATTTGACCAATTCTATGGATGGATCCTTGAGTAATTAACTCCCATGGCAAAACTACCACAATCTTCAAGGTCTCTTATGTATGATCCTTGTGCAAGAATTTCTTTATCTAAATATTAAGTAGATGTTTGACAAGTTCGAAGGACTTACTCGCATCCGCAGCCCCAACATCTAGATATCATCCAGATGCATGGCATCTACCAAAAGAATAGATTTTATCGGTACTGGAAACAGGGTATCAGTATCTGCTTGCGCACTGCGCTTCACCGGAAAGCGAATCCGAGCCGGCAGCGTCCTTGAATCGCGAAACCGAGAACTGTCCGGAATTTCGACGCTATCGCTCACTGCGGGATCCATGGCAGACACTGGAGACAATTTGATCTAAACAGGACTCGACACGCTGCGAGACCTGCATCCTTTTTCTGCAGCATAACAGTTTTGTATGGGAATTACTGAGCTGGAGATCGCGGCAATCGGATTGATTTTTGTCGTGGTGAGTGTATCAGACCCCGGACGGGATTGCCCAAGACGTGGAATTTGTAGGTTTCGAAAGTAATGCCACCTGGGGAGACGAATTCAGGTCCCGCTCTTTGGAATGGTGGAGGAGTCGTAGTTAGGGTTTCAGCATTCTGCATACAAGCGGTGGCGGTGGGGATGGGGGATCGTGCGATTGCGTGCAGTCGCATTCGTGTGCAGTAGGGGTGTGGTCTGTGTCCTGAGTGAAAAGAATGAACGACATCTTCCAAGGTAGTGAATGTCGCTGATTCTGTCATAGCAACTCCGGGCGGATCCGCGAGTCTGTGTGGGGAGGCAATCCGAAGCTATCGATCATGGTGCGGCGTTAGCCGAGATATCTGCGAAGATTTTGAAGCCGCGGTCTTGCTCGACGAGGGGGGTGTCCGTTGTGTCGAGCTCTTTTGTGTACCCGTTTGGCTTGACCTAGGAAGAGGTACTTGTGAATTTCGATCCAAAACTTGACCTATCTACGTCGGAACTAGAATCAACGCTGTGAAGCTTGGACTTGATTCGGTGGTAGAGAGTTCTCATGAATCGCTGTAGTCCTTTAGGTCATCAGCTTGGCAAATTACAGCCTCCGTCTTCCGCTCTGACCTCTTAGGTTGCTTGAGTAGACTGTGAGGAGCATGAATTCCGAAGAATGAATGGGCCTGTGTATCAGCTTCTTTTGTAGTGACGGCAAGGTTACGAAGGTTTGCATTTATGAGCTCCGGGTTGAGTGCATTGTATATTAATATCTGAATTGTATATTAATCTCTGTAAAGGAGGTTGTGCCCTCCATGGAACTCTTCCGGGTGATTCGTTTCCGATGCAATTGGAAGAGTTTCGTTCGAACAGACGAAATTAGCCTGAATGTTCTTCCAGAATGAAGTCGAATTAAGAACCGGATTGGAGAAGGCTTAAAGAACACCAAGAACAAATGTCATGAAAGAGAGCATGAAGACAATGTAAAGTGACATATGTCTCCGAATTTGTCATTTCTTCCGCTTCTCCACTAATCCTGTTGTTCCGAATGCCCTTTCCGGCACTACTCTTCTCTAAAGTTTTTCTTCTCCAGCGACTATCACGTGTTTGTGGTTGGTGATGTTGGCATCTATGGGTATTGCAGGGCCACCATGGAGTCGTGGGCGAACGATATTGTGAAGAAGGCCTTTAAGCAAGGGTGAGTTTCTCCGCTCTGTCGATTGTGCGTGTGTCAGTCCTGAAGTCCGGGCACTAATTTTCGGGGGTTTCATTCCGAGTCGAGTTAGGTTGTGGCACTTTTTGTGAGGATGTTGGCTGTGTATGTCTGTCTGTGCTTTCATGGGGGCCACCTGTGGTTGAGATGGGTGTTTGACATTGCTACGCTTTGACCTCTCCTCTTATTTGTGACTCTAAAATAACCATCAGTGTGCCGCTGAACTTCCGATTTTAGATTTTAGGTTCGGATCTCTACTTTTCTTTTTCCAAGCGTCTTCTCTGAAGCCAGTGTCCATGCTTGTATGATTCGTTGTCTGTGTCCGAGTGTTTAGATGGGTTTGTGTTTCTGTCGTCTGTGAATAGCAGGTCTTCCGGCACGATGGATCAGCTGAAGACCATAGGAAAAGAGCTGGCCATGGGCAGTCAAGGTTCCTCGAAAGACTTTATAGATCTTGTGAAGGCCATTGGAGAAGCGAAGTCGAAGGCGGAGGAGGAGAGAATCGTGTTGTCGGAGATTGAATTGCTTAAGAAACGGATCCTGGACCCCGATGTCCCTCGCAAGAAAATGAAGGAGTATATAATTCGTCTGGTTTACGTGGAGATGCTGGGCCATGACGCGTCGTTCGGCTACATCTATGCTGTGAAGATGACTCATGATGACAATCTTTTGTGTAAGAGGAGTGGTTACCTTGCGACGACTTTGTTTCTGAACGAAGATCACGACCTTATTATCCTGATCGTGAACACCATCCAGAAGGATTTGAGGTCGGATAATTTCCTTGTTGTTTCTGCTGCTCTTACGGCCGTGTGTAAGCTGATCAATGAGGAGACCATCCCTGCCGTGTTACCGCAAGTTGTGGATTTGTTGGGTCACCCGAAGGAGCACGTGCGGAAGAAGGCCGTGATGGCTTTGCACCGTTTTCACCAACGGTCTCCGAGTTCGGTGTCTCATCTGCTCACGAAGTTTCGACAGGTGTGTGGGAAGGCTCGTCCCTGGGAGTTTGTTTGATCTTCCTTCTCCCCTGTTTTGTATTGTTGCCGTCCCCGCTGTCCGATTTTGTGGATGCCTTTTTTCCGCCCGGTGACTTACAGGCTTCCCTCTGCCTGTTGGTGCTGCAGATCCTGTGTGACAAGGACCCCAGTGTGATGAGTGCAGCTTTATGTGCCCTCCTTGACTTGGTTTCCTCTGATGTGAAAGCATTCAAGAACCTGACAGCTAGTTTTGTGAGTATTCTCAAGCAAGTCGTCGAGCACCGTCTCCACAAGGCTTATGACTACCATCGCACTCCAGCTCCTTTTATACAGGTGCTGAGTGTGACTTTTTTTTCCTTCCCCTTTCTCCAATCAGGCGCTGTTTTCCTTCCATGTTTCCTGGGTCTCCCGGTTCCCAATGGTTCGGTCCCATCATGTTGGGACTCGACCAGTGGTTTGGTTCCAGTGAATGGGTGTTCATCTGGTTGGCGTGCTTGTGCGTGGTCCCTGAAGTGGAGTGTTGTAGTTCCTCGGAGTTCCTGAAGTTCTTTTGCCGGTTGGTTGCAGATCAAGATCTTGAAGATCTTGGCCTTGCTGGGGGAAGGCGACAGGTTGAGCAGTGAGAACATGTACAGTGTGTTGTTGGAGGTTCTGAAGCGAAGTGAGCCCGCGAAGAATGAAGCTGCCTCCAATATCAACAATGCCATCCGGTACGAGTGCATCTGTACCATCACTGCCATCGTTGCGAATCCCAAGCTTCTTGGACTGGCTGCTGACATCACCTCTCAATTCCTGAAGGTGAGCTTGGTTTTGGTGACCTCCTGTTGGCCAGCGTGTTTGTGTCGTGAATGTTCGGTGGAGAGTAGGTCCTTCTTCCGTGGGCCCGTTGTTTTCGATATCAGTGTGTCCAAGTCCATTGCAAGGTTTTGGACAGCTGGTTTTATTCGTTCTTGAGGCCCCCGGTCCACTTCCAGGTTAGCTAGTTTTCGTTTGGCCCTTGCTTCTGCCGCCATCTTCTGTCAGCTGTTCAGCAGTTGTCCGGTATGTTTTCATTTCGTCCCCCCTTTCCGCGGGCTCCTCGTCCCCTAACCTCCACTGCTATATCGTGTTCTTGAATGTTCTCCTGGTGTTCAGAGTGACAATCACAACTTCAAGTATATGGGCATCGATGCTCTGGGACGCGTCATTCAAATCAATCCCGACTTCGCAGAGCAGCACCAGTTGGCTGTGATCGATTGTCTTGAGGTATGGTCGCCAAGCTCCTGTCTTTTCGAGTTGGATTGAAGGTGATGACGACGTGTGTACCAAACCTTGCTGGCTAACCCGCGTTTTTGAAGTTGTAGTTTCCTTCGTTTACCAGGATATCCTTTTGTTGATTCTGTGTAAACTTGATGGTGAATTTGATCTTGTTTTCTGTTGCCTATTTGTAGGACCAAGATGACACCTTGAAGCGGAAGACCCTGGATCTTTTGTATAAAATGACCAAGTCCACGAATGTGGAAGTGATCGTGGAGCGCATGATCAGTTATATGCGTACTTTGAGTGATGCCCACAACAAGACCGAGATTGCCGGTCGCATCATTGAACTGGCCGAGCGCTTTGCACCCAGTAATCAGTGGTTCATCCAGGTATCAGCTCTGAATGCGTGGACTTCCTGCGCCTGTGAATGTTTTCTTCGAAGCCGAGTCCGTGATTTCGTCTTGGACATTTCCTGTGGAGTTTTCATCTGCTGTGCGAGGTTTCAGTTGCCCCCATTTGGTTGTGACTAACTGCTCGTTTGGAATGGTGTTTCCTATGAACCAGACCATGAACCAGGTTTTTGAGCTGGCCGGCGATTTGGTGCCTGCGAAAGTTGCACATGACCTTATGCGTCTTCTTGCGAAAGGCGCGGGTGAGGACGACTCGGAAGCGGATTCTCTTCTCCGATCTTCTGCTGTACATTTCTCTCCCCTTGGTGTGGTAGCTTGAAGTCGACTTCTTTGTCCATCGGTCGCTTTAGGTCTCGTTTGATCCAATTGTTTTCACTTGTCTATGTGGGTGAAGTTGACGTGTGGATGGCTTGGTCGTCCCGAGGTCTCGTGAGTGAGTGAATGGTTTTCTTGTGTCGAGTGTTGTTTGAGTTATCTGGATCTGTGCCCCCGAAAACAAGCCGGGTCTGTATTTCACATGCATGATTAGATTGTCTTAACTTTTGTAGGTATTCGTGTGCTTTGTGATTCTCTCGATGTTGTTTTACTCCCTAGTCCCCTGTGTCTCCACGTTTTGGTCCCGGCGTCTCCCTTGCTTTTGGGCTTCTTCTGTGTTTTCTTGGAACACTGTGGAGTAATCTATGCCCTTGTGCACCTTGTTGTGTCGTAGGCACCTAAGTCCATCTTGGCTCGTCGTTTTCATTCGCGACATTGTTTTGATTATGCAGGTGGAGTCCTATCTGCAATTGCTCAAGGAACCCAAACTGCCATCGATCCTTCTTCAGGTTGATTGAGCTGGGTCTCGTTTCCTTCTTCTCCTGCTCGTTTTGATCCAAAAGCTAATCCCTGGCCGAAGTTATGATTTGCTTCACTTTCCCGTGAACCGAAGTCTTTCCAAGCTTTGGATCTTCGTTATGTCAGCGGAGAGATAACTGTGAGAATTAAAATCAGATTATCCAAGTGTAACAGAAGTGTGATCTCTGTGTGGACAATGATTAGGTGTTGGATCTCTTATTTATGTATGCGTGGATCCGGATACTTGAACATCCACTGACGTTGTTTGTACGGTCTACTGGTGTGCTTTGCCTTGCCTTGTGCATCTCTTAGATACACAGAGCAATGCGTTGGAGTCTCGTTGCTTAACCTGCAGTGTGAGTCAAGAAGTCTGAATGCTTTGGCAGGACGTTTCCGTGTGCAACTACTCGCATCTGATATCGTTTTCTGTTTCGTACCCGTCAGGTTGTTTGCTGGGTATTGGGAGAGTATGGAACTGCTGACGGTACTCATTCTGCTGACGCCATCATCGGCAAGCTCTGTGACGTTGCTGAAGCTCATCTTGGCGACACCGTTGTGAAGGTGATTGCGCTTCTATTGTGTTTTGTGCGCCTTTCAGGCCAGACTTTCCCATTGTATGCATGTTTGGTGAGGGGAGGTGTTGTTGTCAAGTGGAGAGTTCCTAGGCTGGCTGGTCCTTGGTGAGCGAGTAGTTGTTGAAGTGCTATTTGTTGCGTATGTGCTCAGGGCTATGCAATCACAGCCATCACGAAGATCTGCGCTTTCGAGATCGGTGCAGGCCGACCAGTTCATCTAATCCCTGAGGTGCGTTCTCCATGTTTCTGGTGCGTCTGTTTTTGAACTTGTTGAAGGTATCGCTGTCCAGTTGTAGGTTCTGCAGGTTGGTTGTGCCGAATGTGCGTCCATTTTTTCTAGTTTGCAGCGACTGGCGTGGTCCGCCCTGTGTCGATTTCATGTGTGAAGTGTCCCTCTTGTGCGGCGTCCTTCGCCAATGGCTCTGCTTCTTTATCTGTTGTTTAGAACATGACTCCAGCTTATCACGTGCTTGACCTTAGAAATCCTGTGAGTGTATACTTTTATGGAACCGTGTTTCTTGTGTGGTTCGTTTGAGGCCTTTTTCATGGCTTCGTCGCAGTCCATCTTGTGCTTCCAAGGCGTTGTGACTCGATGACAGTCCTTGTCAGGCGTTCTGAGTCGACTCTGACGATGGTTTGTCCTCCTTCGCATGGCAGTGTCTTTCCTTCGTGGATGGTCTGTTATCATCGCACTCCACCGACCTCCAACAACGAGCTTATGAGTTGCAAGTGTTCTTGGGGCTTGGTCCAGAGCTTGTGCAGAAGGTTCTGCCTGTGAATGGGAGTGGCGAAGAAATCGAGGTATGCTCATGTGTTTCTCTTTAGCCCTTGCGAGACCAAGGGTTGTCTCTTTGATGATGCCCAATCCTCCTGATCGTATGGTGGAGCATCTGATTCCAGTGGTTCGAAATAAGATTTCCCCGGAATTTTTGATGATTGTAGTATTTGTTGGTCCAAGAAAAGGAACGGAATGAACCGAAGATACCATATGAGTGACTCGAACGTCTGAGTCCCCGTTTGCGCTTCTATTTTTTTCAGCGGTCGCCTGTTTTCTCAAAGCTTGGGGTAGATAGCATGATGCGACCTGTGGTGTTTGGACTTGTGGAAACTTCGAAGTTTGGATCAGCTCCCACTTTCTTATGTCATGTAGTACATTTTCAATTGAAAACTGTCGTTATGAATGGCAACGTCTTGTATGCAATATTTTTGCTCTTAATTGGTAATTGCTTATTGCTCGTGATGTCTTTTTCTTTTCGGCTTGTGAAGTCCCTCTCTTCCAGAATTCTCCCTTTTTCTCGGTTCCTATGTCGTTTCCTCATTCCTTTGGCTGTGTCCTTGTGGTCGTGGCGTCCAGTGTATGTAGTGCGGTGCGTCTTGTTTCGGCGCCTGAATATCGAGGCTTTACGGTTTGGTGTTGGCATGTGCAGATTGACAAGGAGTTACCCTTTTTGCAAGAGTTTGTCGACTCGGCTCTGGCTAATGGGGCCCGTCCGTACTTCCACGAGAACGAGCGCCTCGAGATGAGCAGTGGCATGAGTTCTTTTGCCAGTACTAGCCACAGCCAGCAGGAGCCCTCCCATGCGCTGCGTTTCGAAGCTTACGAAACACCGACAGTCCCCGTTCCCGCAGCTGCTCCTCCTTCCCTTCTTCCAGACTTCCAGGAGGCGAAACCGGAATCGCCTCGAAGTCTCCGCAACCAGTTAGCAGCTGATAGTTCCCCGGTGGATTTACTTGGCCCTGAAGTTTCGAGGCTTCGATTGGATGGAGTGCAGAGGAAATGGGGCCGTTCGTCCGCTTCGTCTCAGCCTCCTCCTGTGGCCACCTCCAGTTTCGACGAAGAGGGAGAAAGAGATGGCAGCGGCGGTAGTGGTGTCTCTGAGAGAGCCAGCTCTACCAGGGAAAGTACTTCAGCAGGTCCGTTTCCTTGTGCTTGAACTGAGGACGGTTTTTTCCTGTCCATGTTTGGATCTTTGTTTTGCGTTCAATCCCTTCGTGTTGGTACGCGAAACTCCCGTTTTTAGAGAACGCAGCCCTCGGAGTTGCTGTTGGAGACTCGGTCGTGTTCCAATTGTCAGGATTTCCGTTCGAAAGTGGCTTCGATGGTGTTGTACATGTCCGGGTCGAACGTTGCTAGGTTTTCTAGAACCCCTTTGAGGTGAGAGAATTTTCGGCTCGAGGATTGAGTGTCATTCGTGCATCATGAGTGATTTCGCCAAGCCTGACCCCTGTTCTCGACGTTGCGACTCGTACTTGACTTGTTCATTTTGGTTTGGGATTTTTCCATTGGTGTGTGCGTCTTATGTAGTCGGATTACTGCATCTGGTGTCGTTGATGGGTTATTTATGTGTGGAACTGTTGTTGAGCAGTGCCGATGTATGTTCCCCGGAACGTGGAGAGAAAGCCAGAGATCCCCGCTGAGAAACAGCGTTTGGCAGCCTCCTTGTTTGGAGGTTCTTCCGTCCAGAAGCCTGTGAATGGAATCAAGGGATCCAAGGCAGCAGCAGCCCATGTTCGAGGTGGTGAGAAGGGCGCCTCCACCAGGCTTGTGAAAGACCCGATCCCAGCTCCAGGTGTGCCGAAGCCAGCGTCCGCTCCTCTTATGGACCTGATGGACCTGAGTGAGGGTGACTCGTTCTCGACTCCCGTTGTCAAGGCTTCGTATGATCCATTCCAAGAGTTGGAAGGTTTACTTGATGGACCCTCCTCGACAGGCGCCCCGTTGTCGACGCCAGCAGCAGCCCCCTTGACGAGTAGTCCCGATTTCCTGTCTTTGTATGAGAGCACTGCCGGCCCTGTCTCCTCCCCCAACGACTCTGCCTTGATTTCTTTAGGGCTTACCAGCAGTTCTGGTCTGGATTCCGTGAATGCTAGGCCGCAGGGAGGTCTCCTGGACTTGAATGAGTTTCCAGCTAGCAGCCCCCTGGCCGGGCTTGAGCAGTCGAGTTCCTCCCCTGCACCTTTTCTGGCGGACAGGAAGGGCCCTTCCTTGCAAGACTCTCTGCAGAAGGATGCTACCACCCGGCAAGTTGGCGTCACTCCCCCCGGCACGAATCCTGCCCTTTTCCAGGACCTGTTTGGATAGTGGATCGTGTTTCTTGTGTCTGTTTAGCACCCGACCGTGGGCCAGATAGTCAGAAATTATATTAGTAACCTAATTGGTTGTCTTGACAGGCCTTTTGGGCTTATCGAGAACTGAGAGTACGATTCTGTTCTGTAGGAACTAGTTTTAAGTTCAGCACCGGCGGAGTCTGGAGAATCTCTACATGTGATTTATTTTGCATTCAGAATAATTTTTCTGACGTTTTTGATCTCGGAGTCTTGTCGTGACAACACTGATTTATGTTATTTCTTTGTGTGACAGTACTTCCCCTGATTTTCACTATCTTTAGTGCAGTGCAGGTTGAAATATTATTGCATCGCACTTGGTTTTTTTAATGCATGGGTTGACGGGTAATTTTGCATTCTCACATGAATGATGAATCAGTGTACTGGAAATCATGTCAAATTCCAGCCAGGGAGTCCACCGAACTTGTCTGGTATCGTGGCTTTAAACGCGCAAGTTAGCTGGAATGGGAACATTCTGTTTCCAGCAAGGCATGATTTGTTACAACTTTGTTGGCTCTGGACTAGAAAAGAGGGCTGGGGCTTTGCTTTAATGGAGGCTTCTTTTGTGGATGTCAGTGCTACGGGGACAATGCCTTATTGCTTTCAAGTGTAGTGTTCTCTCTTACCATGGATAAGACCATCGCACAAACACAGTTGGAGGAATGGGTGTGCTCCTCCCGGCGTCTTTTGTGCCCCCATTCATCCCTGACCCCAAGACATGCCAAAACAAGTCAATCTAAAAGCATTAATGGCTTGACAAACCAAGGAGCCAATCAACATGCCAATTGATTGAAAAAAATACAAGATATGATGTGTTATGGCCCACAAATCAAGAAATTGACAAGATTATTTAACCATATAAGAAAGATGGCAGGGACAATGTCCTATTGTTTGCCAAGAGACTTTCAGAGTGACCAGTCTCTTTTTGTCCTTGGCCGGGTTTGCAGTGGGGCATGTATTAGAGACCAATCATGTCCTGAACCGGGCTAGCCAACTTTGACATCTATGGTTGGCGATGCTCTAAGAAGGACAAGGATTCATTATTCCTATCAAGGTCCATGGTAAAAACATAGAAAGATATCTACACTATTCATTCTATTTAGTGTTGCTTCTCAACTAGTGTTACTCCTACAAACATAGGGCCATACTAAATAGAGCTTTTATCACCAATTACTATAGATTATACTTCACCCTAAGTTTGTGAACCCATGCATTACAAATACGACATTGTTTAGGTATTTGTAACATTATTCAAAGTAAAAAAGAAAAATTCAATCATTGAATAGTGTGAATTCCTTAAATCATTGGAGCAACACTAAATAAAATTATCTCAAATACTATAATGGTCTCTATTTAAAATGAAGATTTTTACTAGTTGATTGGTTGGTTTATTTTTCTTATTATTTATTATTTATAATGGTATTCTATTTGGACCACACTAAATAGAATGAAGAGTAATGTGTTTAGATTTAGAGGTTCGGGTTTTAAATTTTTTTTAAACTAAAACCAAAATTCTTTTACAACTTTTACAGGGGGATAATTTCATATTCTATCAAAGTTTCTAAACAAGTAGTAACCTTACTTAAATGAAGCTTATTTAGGAGTTGTCAATCAACTTCTTTTCTTTTTTGAGTAGATGAAGTTGGCTCCTATTTTCTTACATAAAATTTTGATAGCGTACATAAGATGACTCCTTAATGTTCATGATATCATACTATGACACTTGCTACCACAAAGGATCCAACTCAATGGCACCACCATGCATTACCATGGTACCTACGTAAAGCCTAACATACTTAAGGACCTGTTTGACACAATGCTAATTTAGTGAGTTATGAAGTATAGTGTCATGTAAATAATTAGAATAGATAAATAAATAAATAACTTTTGAATGTTATATACTTGAGATAATGATGATGTTGTATAGATAGGATACATTCACATGAAGAAGATTATCTTAACCTTGAGAAGGATAAACCAACCCCAATTTTAATGAGGGATTGATATTGGAGGTATAAATAAATTATTTGCAAAATCATCCATCAAACCAAATTGCCAATTCGCAACATCCTTATATGGTAAAGGAGCCTATTTAATGGGACTTTTAGAACTAAGTGTCATAATATGTGGGAGTCAAGTTATAATTTGTCATCTTATTGAGTGTTAATTTCCAATTTGAATTGGTGCTTGTTGTAAATTGTACTAGGGTTCATGCAAATGGGTGATAATAAGGTATATGACCTACTTCCAACTGAGGCCCCATTTGGATTGTTGCAAAGAAACACTTATTGTTTTTGGCTCAAAAAGGCTTTAGTATTGGAGTACTGTGACATGTTGCAATAATTTTTTTTGAATGAAATAAAATATAGATAATTTGAAAAGCATTTATAGTACAATATGTCTCTAATAATTCAGATCGAGAAAATTTTATCTCTAAAGTTATGTATAAAAAAACTATTGAAAAATGACAAGAAAATAGATATTGTGATGTTTGAATTCAAAAATTCAAAATAAAAGGCATTTTACTTGACTTGAAGATGCTCCTTCTCAACCATTTTCATCTTTGGAAAAAAAATTATGTTCTATGCACTTGCTCAAAGGTAGTGCACTTTGAGCACATGTGGAAGGCGGACAATTGCTATTTTAGAAAATCTCTTTGTGATCTTGTGTAACTTTAGTAGAAGTCCTCATATACCAATTTTGAACTTCAAATTTGCATTTTAGGATCAAAAATAGTACTATACCTCCAAAATGGCCAAGGTAGACATCCAATCGAGAGTTGTTTAAAAATAGTAAAATTATTTTTCAAAAACCCCAAAGAATTCACACTATCTGCAACTTCTACATGTACTATTATTTCAAATTTCATATAAAATTAACATACAGTACAAAAGCTATGACCCAAAAAACACCTATCCAAGATTAAGGGAACAAAAAGTAGGAGAGGTGTTTGGCTGGCAATCACCCATTTGTGCAAGATAGGGTGTCCTATTTTTATAAATGAAAGAAAAAAGATGTGAAATTTTATTCATTCAAGATAACTAGAATTAGATCGTATTGGCAAGGCAAGAGTTTTTCCATGGGCAAAAATGGTAGTTGCCTTAATTGGAAATTTGTTTGTTGAGATATTACAATATATGGATTTGCATTAATGGTAATGGTCGGCATCATATTTGATAATCTAATTCTAGTTGAGCAAACATAGGTTTGTTGCTTGTTAATTTGCACACAATGACTTTAACAAAAAAGTCATTGCTAACATTGTGAACTCAGTCGAAAACTTATAGTTGAAAATTTGAAATATGGATCTTAACTACACGCTTAAATAAGTGAGCAGTTTAGGCACCACTCCATTCACTAATCATGTCATATTTTCAAGTTTTAGGTTATGAACATCAACTTGAGAGAATTAGATTACTTTATTCAAATGTTGAGAGTTGTAGTAGAAGGCGATAGTGCAAAACCATTGCACCATATTGTAAAAATTCAAATTATACAGATGAGGAGAGCCATGAGGAATTCCCTCCTATTAGTAAACAAAAGATTGGGTTTGGCTTTCATACAACTCATTGAGACAATCTCAACAGTGAAGATGAGTACCCGTAGAGAGAACAACAATGCAATTATACAACATTGCAAGTCATGTACAACTTGTGTGATTCATTGAAATTGAACCTTGATGATTCTTAGATGTTGCCTCAAAGTAGACATAATTGAGCAAGAAGAACAATAAATTGTGACATATATATTGAGCATGTGCAAAAGACGTCTCGGCCTAACTTCCACATCATTGAAGATGAAAATATTTGAGATTATGAAGTTTAGAGTCACGGGATTTTAAAATGGGATATTGACATTAGGAAAATTGTGAGCTCTAAACAAGGTTGCCAGTATTAGATTTTCGGCACCCCCGTAGTACAAGTATACAAAAAATTTTAAAAAATATTTTTTTTTTGGAAAAAAAATATTTAAAAAATTTAAAGAAATTTTAAAAACAGTCAATGTGATGTGGTGCTGATGTGGCACCAATAGTGCCACATCAGATTCCAAATTTTAAAAAATAAAAAATAAATTTTTTTTCCATAATTGCACCATGGGGGTGTAGAATTCACAGCCTTGTTTAGAGCTCAAAATTTTTCTAATGAGGATGGTTGGTTTCAATGGTTTTTAAATCAACATCCGGACCTTACATTGGGCAACCCACAAGAATAAAAAGAATCGTAGGCAAGAGGTTTATTCAAAGAAAATATTGACAAATTTTGTGACTTGTGTACCTTGCACCTATATCCTCTAGAGAGGATTTGGAATTGTGAGAGTCAAGGCACAAGCTGGGAGAAACAACGATAGCATAGTCATAACATGCAAAGGTCCACATTGTTTGCACTCTATCATCCTCAACCACGAAGAGTGGCTTTCAATCTTAGTTTGCATAAACATAGCAAGATCCATACTATCTTTCTACATTTTCAAGGGAATGCATTTCTGCTAAATTACATAGAAAATTGTGAGCTAATGGAAACCATAAGCATGCAATGAAGAGCATGAATGATGAGCTATCTCTTTAGCATATGGGTCTCACACTTTCTTGAAAGTATGAAATGCATGGACGTCATTTCTAGGGTGCATAGACATTTGATCATTCTAGATGGACATACTAGTCATATGACATTAGATGTTGTACAAGCGAGTGAAGGAAGACTTGACCTACTATTCCTATCTAGTCACATCTTCCATACTATGTAGCCATTAGACAAGAGCATTTTTAAGCCATTTAAAACATTTTTAGGAAATATAGAAATTATTGAACCTCTCCAAGTATAGACGAGCCAGTTTGAAAACAAACCCTAGTACATTGGGTTTCTTTGTTATTGAAAAGGGCATTAACCACTCACAATATCAAAAAAGATTTTAGCGCGACAAGGATTTTTTCTTTCAAGAAAGATGTACTAAACAACTACAATGTATAACTTATGAAAGCACAATCAACCTAGACTCAACTCAATTCAAAAGCACATGAACCTCAGGGTTTCTATTGTGAAGGACAATGCGTTGAGGGACTAGAGCAAAGATTGCAAAGCAATGAGGACGTATTTGAGGAAATTGGTGCCAAATTTAAGTAGGTCCTCATGTCTTTAGTTGGACACTTCTACATCCAAAGGAATAAGAATGATGCAAGTAGTGGCGAAGAGCAAACAAAGATTGTTCGATTGGATGCCAATATCACAGATCCAAAGAGCCTCATGCGATTTCTTACACTACAATCATTAGTAGAGCTCTATGACGGCATTTTGTAGATCTTGTATGCACAGTATGAGAAGAACCATTGGATTGGAGGCCATTGAAAAAGCGCAAGTTTTGGCGAATTCTCATGTGCATTATTGTACCAACTTGGTTTCGGTCATGGTTGGGATTTAGTGCATGGCATGTAGGATTAGATTCTAGCTAGAAATCTTAGTATAATAATTGATTGAGTTTTATAGCATACATGATTAGCTTTGCAAATTCCAAGTCACAAAATCTAAAGAAATGGGTGGCAACAAGACACTTTTTTATCATTTAGATATAAAATCCTAGCATATTGATATCTAGTTTGTATTCTTTGTTTTGTAAACCACTACAACTAGTTTTTAGTTTTGCCCTCCTCAAAAATAGGTATACCTATACATCGAAAACAAGTCAAACTATAATCTACACTTCTTTAATTTCTACTAATTCCAAAGTTGATGAAACATTAGCTAAAAATAGTGCAATCTTCATTATATCTATTTTCTAATTGGAAAAAATTATTCTTTGGTCCCACCATTGCTCAATTAGACATATGCTAAAATGCTTAACATTGTCAAAAATAGGTTGTATATCTTATATCAAGGAATGTGCAAGCTTCTAAGTTGGGACCTACCGAGTTTGTTAAATAAAGATTGATAAATATGTGAGTGTAAGGTAGGTCCCTCAAAATATGCCACTAGTCTAAAACTGCCATCATTACTCTAGGCAAATCTACAAAATCTATATGTACCTACGTGGAAGAAACAATTTTAGAACCTCTACCAAAAAGACTTGAATCCTTCATAACTTTTGCATATGGAATTCAAATGTTGCAATTGTAGGTGTATTGGAACATCCTTTTAATTGCCAACAGGAAAATATGAAAATTAGACCAATCTAATAATAGTATCTAGGTACAATAGCAAAAACTGGCATTTGGGGGGGGGGGGGTGCCTACGTTAAACCAAATTGGAACATATTGCTTGAGAGTTAATAGACCATGAAAAGAATAGAGAAGCAATGAGTGAATTTCCAAGTATAAAGCAAATGCAAATGGTGTATAAACTTCAATAGATTCAATTAGGAGCAAACAAGAAAGTTTACTATACCAATTGGTGAATGATTTGCAATAAGCAACATACCAAGTTGGAAAAATTAGAAGAAAAGAAACAAAGGGGATTTTTTAACCCCTTCATCCCTAAAATTCTTTCATTTTTAGAGGCTCAATATTGCTTTAAAATACTTGTCTCCAAAACAAGGTCAAAATCTTCATCAATATTTTTTTTTTAAAAATACAACCAAAATCCTTTGGTTAACTTGTTCAAATGCTTTATCCCAAAATTTTAGAGTGAATATCCTCACAAATTGCAAGTTCAATGTGCCTAAACTTTAAAATGTAGTTTTCTCTAGCCCTTCCAAAAGGTTAAGCCGTTTTGTCTTTCAACATCTTTTGAAAAAAATCATGTATGTCCTAAAGCTTGTACATTTTTTCAATATATAGAAAAATGAGTTGTAAACATATGAAAAAAAATTTATCGAAAAAAACTTTCATATTCGTTTTTTAAAATTGTATGATTGAAGGTGTTACTAAATGAAAGATAAAATTAATATGCAAATAAGTTTTGGAAGAATTTGAGAATTTTTAATTCATATGGTAAGAATGTTCTAGTAAACTACTAATATCCTTCATTTTTATTTTTATTTGAAAATTTACAAAATTTAGAGCAAAAGACAATTTTATATGTTTTTTCTACCTTCATTGCCTGGAAAATAAAACCCCTCATAACTTTCACCACATTTATTTGTAATTGAATGTTATAGATGTTTTTGAATAGGTATCAATTTTAATATATACAATTCCAAAGAAATAATGAATATTTTTTGTAATATATTTTTTGCTATCCAATTTCACATTGAGATTGAAAAATCCTTTTAACTTTTGCAATACTTATTTGAATGACATGAAACAAATCTTCTCATGTAAATTATGCCATGAGAAGCATCCATCATAAAATATTCATGAAAAAATTCCAAATTATGAAGTCAACAGAACCTACCCAAGTTTTCAAAAGCCTAAAGTGGGTTCCTTGGTCCTTTAGAGGTTATGGACCAAGGGATAGTCCAAAATTCCAAAATTGTAAAACTTGTGATGATAATGGTGATTGTTTTATAATATGCAACTAAGAAGAATGAATTATTAAAAACTCTCAAATAATAGTTGTAAATATGATCTATAGATCATATCCGTACAAATAAATCAACTACTATAGTCAACAATATTTTTCAATTTAATTTGAAGCCAAAAATTGAAAATTCCTTTTAAAATCAATTGTACATTGAATGTTTGTGATTTTCACAATAATATTTTTTCCATGAGTTCAAAATTTTAAGTTCTAATCATATTTATTTTTGAATATATATTTTTTATTCATCACTCTTTCTAGAAGTTTCTTCTATGAGTTCTTTTACATTTGCACTGTATAGACTCTAAAGACTTTGGTTTGCAAAAAAATTATAATTCAAAGGATTACATGTTAAAAATATCTCTTCTTTTAAATACAAACTATGTCACAATTTTATCCATCATATTCTCATAAGCACAATTTTTCATTCATTTGTTCTTGCTAAATCCTAACAACCTCCACACATCTTTTAAATGATTTCCTGCGACTCAATGAAAATTTTTAGATGTTGTTGCATTGCAGCAAGCTCTAGTATCCCCTAAAAGACTGAATGATTGTTGAACACAGGCAAATGATCTCAGATAGGTGCATATGAAGTTATTTTTTAATAGATTTTCCTCAAATTTTGACATAGTCTGCAAATATGTACCCCCTAAGTGGGAATATAATTTTTTTTTCTGATCAGGTGCCACGATCAAAAGTTATGCTACCCTGAGTTTTTGAGGCAGCCCATGCAACTCCAGGCACCATGTGAAAAAATCTTCTTATAATTTTGAAATTTAGTGGGTATGTAATTTATATGAAACAAGATGCAAATGTCCAAAAAAAACATGTGTAGTGTAAAAATCTCTTTTTAAGAAGAGTTAAAGTCTATTGGCCCTCTCGAGCAAGGTCAAAAAAAAACTTTTTTGTCTAACTTCAAAAATTATTATCTTTCAATTTGTGTGGTCAAAGTTTTTTCACAAAATTATTCCCATAGTAGTCTAGTTCAAATTTGTACGGTTGGAAAAAGCTTTTTTTTTCATTTTTTTCTCACTAACTTTAATACTGGCATTTTCACAATTTGTGCCCCAAATGTGCCTCATTCTTTTAGGGGTTAAGGTATATTGTATTTTTGTTGAATTACAAAATTGAAATGCTTTGAAACAGGGTTGTCACATCGGACGAGTTAGGGTCACCAGACGTCCCAAACGGACGGACAAACCAGAGCGGACAACCGGGTGGTCTGTCCAATTGGTCCAACTTCGATTTCCTAGGTCCTAAAATTTTTCCAAAGGTAACTTTTATTTACCTTAAGTAACTGATATGTCATTCCACGCTAGAACTAGGCACGGGCACTAGGGCATTGATGGTAGTTCAGGCTAGAACAAAGTGGTGTGGGCATAGACACTGACGGGCGTGGACGTCATGTGCTTGGACATGGACGTTTGGGTGTAGATGCTTCAGTTGGGTTTGGACATTTGGGCACAGTTGCTAGCACAACGAGAAACTCCAAGGTTTTTTCAAATGGTCTTTGGGCCATGGGATCCTAAACCTCTCCAAGGGAAGAGGGGAGCACTTCAATGTTGCCAACCCCTTGTTGTACTATAGACAAGATCTACAAGTACATGATGGTCAAATGGCCTCATTAAATACCTCACCTACCTTACTTTGAGAAGGAATTGGGGAGGGAATGCATTCCCTCTCTTGTGGCCTACCGTTCCATGTATTGTTTTCTCAAAACCATTTGCAAACTTCTTCTCCTTTTTTGTTTCTTTGAAAAACAAATGGAACAAGCCATTGCATTAGTAGTTGCCAACTTCAATCTCCAATCGAACAACAGACACTTAAAAAAGGTACTTTCATTAATAAAAAATCTATTGTGTTAGAATTAAAGCTTCATTCTTGTCTTAACTTGGTTCATTTAATTGTGGAAATACAAAAGAAGGGATAAACCAGAAGCCTCTTGGATTATTGAACCAAAAATTTCAACAATCAAAGGGAAGGTAATGAATTGTGGGAATAGAAAAGGAGAGACTAATGGGGAGGCTCTTGATTCATTAAATATATTTTTTTCATTTATTCAATTACATTTTTTCCCATTGTAGGAGTCAAGGTTATTATTTTCTTGCCTAAGCTTGGATCATCCTCTCCATAGAATTGGAAAAGAAAGGGTGACACTTGATCATTTATTTCTTTTGTTTATACAAAAGAAGATGGGAAGGGGGGGGACTTCATCCATTTAAATTTTTTTTCCTACTAAAGAAGTAAAGCTTAATTCTTGCCTAAGTTGAAATCATTTAATTGTGGGATTACAAATAAAAAGGGAACACTTTAATGAACTATCTATTTTTTTCAACAATACAAGCGGAATTTAATTCTTTCCCAACCTAAAATCATTAAATTATGGGACTAAAAAAGGAGAGGGAACACTTGAATCATTAAATTTTTTTTCCACAATAGAAATGAATCTTATTTCTTGCCTAAGCTTACTTTTTCTTTTAATTGTGGGAATAGGAAAGAAGCGACTAAAGGGGAGGAGCCCTATTGATTCATTTTACCTTTTTGTACCTTCAACGAAAATGAAGCTTAATTCTTGCATGAGCTTGGTCCAACATTGATTTGTGAAAATAGATACGAAGGGAATAAATGAGGAACGTTTATGTATAACCATGAAAACACTTTAATTGTATGTTTGTTGAAAACTTCTTGAAATTTTTTTTCCTCTCAAGCATTTGTCCTATGAATTGTTTGGACAAAAAAATAAGGCTTTGGATGTCCTAGGATTTAGGGTTTAGGGTCTATTAGGGTTCAACCTTGAAGAGAGACAATGCATCTTTTCCAAGAGTGAGTTATTAAACTGGATAGCCCATCCGTTTTCAGGCGGGGTGTGGACACAGGGGCACGAACATGGAGAGGAAAATATCAGGGGTTGGGACCTTTCTGGTTCCGTCTTGCTAGGGCGCAGACGCATTAGTTGGGTGTGGACATTTGGGCGCGGACGCTTCGGTCGGGCACGTACATCAGGGCACAGTTGCTAGTGCAGCGGGAAACTCCAAGGGCTTTTCAAATGGTCTTTGGGCCATGGGATCTTAAACCTCTGCAAGGGAAGAAGGGAACACTTCAATGCTGCCAAACCCTTCTTGTATTGTAGACAAGATCTACAAGTACATGACAGTCAAATGGCCTCATTAAATATCTCACCTTACAAAGTACAACTTGCACAAGCATTGAGGCCTCATGGGCAAAATAGATTCCCTCTCTTGTGGCCTAACTTCCCATGTGTTACTTCCTCATAAGCCCTAGGCATCTTGAATTTTTAATGGAAAAATGAAAAAATGGTAAGAAAATTTTAATTTAATAATTAAAAAAATAATTATTTATTTAATTGTTTAAGGTGTGAAGAAGGGAGTTTGGGGGATGATCCAATGAAGGTAGCACTTTCCTATTTTTTTGACACCGGAAATTGGATGTTAGTTGAATAGGTCTATTTCCTATAGGGAAATTAGAATTTAATTAATGAAGGTGTGATGAAGGGATTTAGAAGAGGGCACTTCATTCCAGATTTGTTTTTCAAGAATTTGGATGTAGAGTTTATTTTATCTTACGGACTTTTCATTTAGTTGTTGAATATGTGAAGAAGGGATAAAGTGGGGGCAAGGCCAATTCCTCCCCATTTTTTCCAATTTGCATGTAGATTTATATTCTTTTAGGGAATTTTTTATTTAGTCATTGAATGTGTAAAGACGGTATTCATACTTGAAGGACCAAGTGGATATAATGTTTCTTCTTCAAATTTTTTATGGCAAATTCTTGATACGATGAAAAAATCTCAATATTTTAGAAACTAGGATCTCATGCTCTTAGAGTAATAAGTTTACATACTTGTTGCATTTTTTTATTTTCAAAATTTGAATGTGAGAAGCAAGAACAAAAGAAATGTAGGAAATGTAATCCAATAGAAAAAGGGAGAAAAATAATTTTTTTTCTAATGAAAGGAGTAGTAGAGATGCCAAAAAACAATTTTCTGAACATTTATAGTCTTCATTGTATACGAATAAACAGGAATTGGAGAAATTTTTGAAATTTTTTTTAACAATTTTAAAAATAAAATCTTCAACCTACTGTAATAAAGAATAAAAAATAATTAGAATGAATCCAAATCCCTTGAAGTTGATGCTAGAAATATGATAATAATATCAATACATTCAATAGTTAAATTTATAAAGTTGACTCATGTGAATTTCTTAATTTTTTTTTGGATCCAATTTGGTGAATTTCCACTTTTTACTTCTTCTACTTCAATTTTGAAAATGTGTATAAGTCCACAAAAGTGCAAATTTGAGAGATTTTTGTATTTTTCAAATTTTGAAAAAAATAAATTTCTAGATTCACTTTAGATTCCAAGACAAATTTTTTGGGGTGTAGAAAAGAATTATATGTCTTTTCTAAATTTTTCTTTCGAAATCTATTTCTTTAGCCTATGAAGTTAATCATCTGAAGTTGTTATAAATTTATACTGTAAAATTGAAAGTGTCAACAATTTCCACCATTAATTCCTTGTATAGTAGACAAAGTGGTCTTTGTTTTTGTATGGTTGGAATAAAACATTTCAAGCACATTTTGGACCTTGGGTTGCCAAAAAGATCAAAGGGGGATAATTCTTTAGAAATCTTCAGTCTCAAAGTTGTTGGGCAATGGGCATTGGGGGGTTAAAAGGAGGGAGGGGGGCATTTTCCTCCCTATTTTTTTCATTTGGATGTTCAATTTGTATTTCCTTAGAGAATTTTTCATGTAGTTGTTGAATGTGAAGAAGGGATTAATAGAAATGCTTTGATAGCCTTATTTCATTTCATTTTTTTTTATTGATTGCTAATATTAATTCTAAAAATCTTCAAGGGAATTGTGAAATCCTTCCTCAATATTTCGTGCACAAACCAAAATTGTTTATTGATAATTTGAAAATCATATGCAATTTCTAGTTTAATGTAATGAAAATGTAGGATTTGTATTTTGATAACATGGAATTGCCTACATTGTGCTTGTAAGGTAAAACAACCCATTGTGGTCAGAATTAGGAGTTCATACTCATGCCATGGCTGAAATTTTTTCATTTTTTTTCCACATAAAGACAAGTGTGAGAAATAGTGAGAACATTTGAAATTATATTTTTTTGACAAAGTATGAATTTGCTATGAATTTTTGAAGTGTTCAGCCCATCATGGCCCATAAGAGTCTATAGACTACCCTAGAACCAACAAAATTTGTATCCATCATGCTCATCTTACACACCTAAAGCAGTCACAATAATTTCTAACATAGAAGGCCTAAAGAAGTCACTTCCTACAATGAAATTACACTAAAAAGTTAGAAGTTCCTAATGCAATCACTAATCACTCCATTACTATCAGATAAGACATTGATTGTGCTCCAAATCTCATTTACTAATAAAACCCATGATGGGGTCTGGAAAAAACCACAATGGGGGGACTTCTTAGGTGACCACTATGGGTCATTTGACCACAATGGGCTGTTTTACCTTACACGATGTTTTATGAGTTAGCAATGGCCCCAATCTTGTTTAGGTGAATTAATACAAAGTAGATATTAGGAAAGAAGAAAGAAATGTAAGAGGGTCATCATTTCTTTAAGTACCTATGAAACAAGTGAATCCAAAAATCAAATGTGTACTTATTTAGATAGAAACTTTTAAAAGGGAATATATATATTTTTTATATGTGTCATACAATACAAAATTCAAAAAGTGCATGACGTGGTCACTGTGTGAATATTCTATTGGATGCTATATAATTATAGGTAGTTAATAATAGTAAAGCCAAAATTCTAGGTGCATTTATAATGCTAAATTCTACTACATTGTACCTTCTACTAACCACAACACATGGGAGTACACCTAGTCAGCATTCATAGGGTGGTGTTCTATGTCGCTTGGCCAGCCTCGTTGTCATGAATCCCCGCTTCCACAACTAGATCTTTGTCTAATCCTAAACGAAGTCTTTGAGCACTAGACTGGGTTCTTCTTGCTAGCCCACCTTCCTCCAATATGGCCTGTAGGATTTATGGTTGTTGCAGTTCTTAAAGAGCCTAACGTGTTGATGGAGTGTGTTGCTTGAGCAAAAAGTCCATCCCATCATTCTTAAAAATTTCTCTCCACTATGATTCTCATATCTGCAACAACACTCGAAGGTTGGGCATCTCTAATTCGTCATCCTCAACGATACAAACTCCATTATCATCAGTGATTTGGACTCCATCAACGCTCCCAAACAATTATTTGGGATGGGGTTTGAATTTGAATTTTTGATGGGCCTCATCCCAATGCCCATTGAAGCATTGGAAGAAAAAAATTCTTTTTCCTTAACAAAATTTGTCCTTCACTGGGATTAATTTATGGCACACCCTTTCCAATTCATCAAGATTGTTCTCCCAACCCCATTCAATGGAGAGCCCCATCTTCTGCAAAGAGTGGATGTTGTGTCACCAACTCCACATCAAGTCTATTCCCCATTTATAATTGGTCTAAGAAGTTGGACAAACTTCTTGGATATAATGAGAAGTCGTTTAGCACCCTTAAAAATGCATGGATGTAGCAATTTAGCACTTCAAAGTAATTAAAATCAAAGTGTCATTTTGTCCTTGCAATCTTCCATCCGTGCCCCTGTGATCTTCCGTCTACATCATGTCTTCCATGCGTGCTCCTACAATCTTCTGTTCGCGCCTTGTCTTTTATCCACGCCCCTACCGATCTACGTCCACGCCTTGTGTTCCATCCACGCCCCAACCGACTTCCATCCTCACCCCTACTGATTTACGTCCACACCCTACCAACGTCTATGCCCCAACTAACTTCTGTTTGTGCCTAGCATCTACACTGGTAGCCAGGTGGTGGCAAGGTAAATCCATGTTGGCTTTTTTTACCTTACTAAGAAGTCAACTATGTGTTGACCACATCAAACGGGTGGGAGCCTCTACCGAACAAGTGGGCGGTCCATCCGTCCAATGTGACAACCCTACTTTGAAACTTAATTTTTTTGAATAAAATATTTTTTCAAATTTCATTACATACATAATTTTTATTGATGATGCATAAAATATATAATCTCTTTTGAAGAAACCTCAAAAAGTTTATAATATTCAAATTTTATAGCACATCTAAGCTTTGTCTAGAATGTCAAGGAGTTATTAGGGATAGATCTTTAATAGTTTGTGGGGACCTGTATATATGGTATCATATTTGACATCTAGAATGTGAAATATGAAATAGACAGTATGAAATATGAATTACGGCAAGACATACATCATTGGATTGACAATTCAACAATCAACATCTATTAATTGGATGTCATTTTAACATCTATAATAAACCTTATCTTGGTCAAATATAACACCATACACACAATACACATGTCATGACCATTTTTTAGCTTTTGAGTCATGTAGGAGGTGCAATATGATCCAAATTGGACAAGCCATGTGTAGTTGGATCAAGCTTAGCATGATTTTGTCATATACCTCAATTCATGCATTTTCTATGTCATAAAATAAAAAATAAACCAAGATGAGTTCAAATTTTGACTTCCTATCTTTCGTTGTAAAAGGTTCATGTAAACCAACCTATGATAGGCAAAAAATGCATTACATATACCTATACAATGACCTATTAAAGTCTTATATCAACCCATGACAAAAACAAATTCCATGATTAAAATTTGGGCTACATTAGGTCAAGTTAGTGTCCACAATCAATGTCTTGGATGATGGTGATGGAGTGCTTAGTGACTACAATAGGAATTTCCACCTTTTTGAGTGCAAATTCATCACAAGAGGTGACTTTTTTAGGCCTTCATGTCATGACCAAGTTAGAAAATATTGTGACTATTGTAGGTGAGTAAAATGAATGGGACTATGGATACACTCCTTTTTGTTGGTTTGGAGGTAGTCTAGAGACTCCTTTGGGCTTAATTGGGTATCACACTTCAAAAATTCTAAACCAATTCCTCCTTTGTCCAAACAATATAATTCCAATTGCTCTCCCCATTCTCACATTTGTCTTCATGTGGAAGGGGATTTCTTTTTAAAATTTTAAACAATTCCAACAGGGCAAACCAGGCTGTGGGCGTTCTGCCTGTCTGTCTGAGCCTCGCTTCTTTCATACGAGGAGACTCCTTCTCTCCCTCTCCCTCTCCCACGTAACACTCCCGAGTAACTTATTAACTTGAACTGATTCCCCTTTTGTGGCGGTCACACTCTCTCTCTCTCTCACACTCACACACACACACTCTCTTCAGATTCTTCTCCCTCTCCCTGTCTGACAAATCCCCAGCTGCTGCAAGCCAGTCAGAGCCCGGCCTCCCTTGATCAGTCCCTCCCTCCCAATCGTTCAAGCTGTGACGAATTCTGAGGAGCAGGACAAATTTGTGATGCAAGGTCAGTGCACACCCACGGTGGATGGGTCGGGATGCACGGCCACAGCTTGCACACCAACACTGACACTGATAAGCGTTGCCAGGGGAAAAGCCTCGCCGCGGATTTGTGGGGAGGAAACTCCACGCGCAGGCAGGCAGACAGGCAGGCAGGCACATACCAGGACAACGACGACGACGACACCAACGACAAGCTTGCTGAATGTGTCCCAGGGGCGTGATCATTCGAGGCCCATGTTATAATAGGCCGGGAATCAGAGAAATCATGAGTCAGGACGGGAGGGAAGGAAGGTGACCCTGCGACAATCGAAGGAGAAGGCCTTTCCAAGCTACGGCCGGGAAAAGAACCGGCGGCTCGTTCAAAGGGGTGGAGCCGGGGGAAACAAGGAACGAAGAACCAGAACCGACAGTGAAATTCGAAGAAACAGAGGATGTAAAACCGGGAAGATTTGAGTGCACTAGGAGAAGGAAAGCATATTTTAATCGCCTACTTTCAGTACTTCGCAGGCTGCAGCTGCCATAATATAATCATTAGTGGGAATTTTAGTTGACATGAGATAACTGAATCATTACTTGCAGAGGAACTTCAATATTTGGGGTGTCTCTACATCGCCTCTAAAAGCCACTTACCTCACGAGTTTGGGAATGAAGGAAAGACAAGATATTTGTACAAGAGATGGTATGAGGTAAAACAACCCATGTGAGATATGTAAAATGAAGAGAAGTACAAGTTCAATCATTCATAGTTAAGTCAAGAGCAAGAATTGTGTTCAAAGTATATTTTCAAACCTCATTTAGGCATAGTAAAATAACTTTTTTTTAAAAATCTTTGAACTAAGAAAAGTTGTAAAATCAATTTAAGTTTCATCTCCAAAAATTCGTTTTTCATTTCAATTGTCCAATCAAAAGTTATGGACAAATTTCAAAGAGGGTTTGCAAGGGACAATTTAAAAAAATATTTTTAAACATCTTCTCTGAAATTTGTTCATAACTTTTGATTGGAGAATTGAAATGATAAACGGATTTTTGGAGATGAAACTTTGATTGATTTCCCAACTTTTCTTAGTTCAAATATTTTTTAAAAAAGTTATTTTACTATGCCTAAATGAGGTCTGAAAATTTATTTTGAACACAATTTTTGCTTTTGACTTAATTATGAGTGGTTAAGCTTCAACTAATCCTAATTTACATATCCCACATCGGTTGTTTACCTCCTACCACTCCTCTTGGATAAAGAGCTTGTCTTCTTCCACACCACCACTCATGCTATTTGACTTCTAAAACATGCGGGAATGTTCTAAATGTGAAGACCTTTGAGATTTCGTTCCAAAATCCATGCATTATAATTCATAAAGCAGAGGAACATCTTCATGGGTAAGGGAAGGTGTGTGTTCAAAGGACATAGGATGTCGAAACCTATCTAATGTCAGTGATACATGATGAGATATGCATAGCAAAACCTGATCCCACCTCCTCCCGCTACATGTGTCCTTGAGTGCAGATTGTGTGTTTCAGGCCATAAATTAATCAAGCTTGTCAAAGCCACAATCTTTTGGGGATTCTTTGTCTTCCCTCTCTTCGAAGGCTAATAGAAACATAGAACTTGACAGTTCACATTTTGAAGCTAATTCTTTATTGGATTAGATTTTATTGGTACATGTTCCCCAATTTGAATCTTTAAGAAATTTTTTGAACATGTGTCCAACTATGTCACAAAAAAATTAAAAAATTTCAAGCCTAAATTTGAAATGAACTTGTGCAAAAGCCTTCTTGAATGAATGTTGCCCAAAATTTGGTTGCCCCCTTCCCTAGTTTTTCCAACTTCAAACACTATAATTTTGCAATCTAAGCATTCAAAACCTCCCATTTTTTCACTACATGGTAATGAAGTAATCTACCACCAAATCTTATAGTAAGATGCAACAAGATTTCATTCGTTGGTTCTGGGGGGCCTTCTTGCCATCAAAACAAACCATCTTGAGTTTCTTTTTGATGAAGCATAGGCAAAGAACTATAGGGGTTAACCCCTAAATGTTTTCAACTATGTTTTCACCAAAAACGCTCCAAAACTGTCATTTCTAGAACAAGTACCAAATTTTAGGAAAAAAACACTTTTGGACACATGTAAACGTAAGATCTTGTACGAAATTTTTTTGAGAAGATGTGGAAAAAATTTCAGAATTTTCCACCGTACAGATTGTAAAATATTAGCGTTTGAATTAGCAAAAATCCTTTTTTTGGCCCTGTGAAAAAACGGGCAGCTGCACTTCACAAGGCCACATTTGTATGAAAAAATTCCAAAATGGTGGTTACTCTTTGGATTCATTCTTCAAGTCAAGTTGGCTACGTGTTTGAAAAAATTCAAATCATTTGAAATTGTACAACATATAGGAAAAAGAAAGTAAGTACAAAGAAGTAGAAAATGATTCAAAATACTAAATTATGAGGAATTTTGTTATGGAATTGAAAAATTCCAATCCCAATGGTTGTAATGTTTTGATAAACAATCCACACCCTATGATTTAATTTTTTTCAAAAAATATTGAAAATTGAGTGAAATAAAGGACTTCAAAGTTTATTTTAGAGTAGAGAATCCAAAACTGCCCGCAAACTAAAATGTCTCATAACTTTCATCTCATAAATCAAAATGGAATGATTCAAAGCTTTCTAAGTACATATAAATCTAGAAAACCAATTTCAAATTTTTATTTCTTAAAAAAGTGTTTTTTTAAGAAATTTTTGGGCTGCCCAAAGATCAATGAAAATTACATATCATGCAATAACTTTTTAACCATGAAGTCAAAAGTTATGAAAATTATTGGGCCTTAAAGATACTCCTCGGGCACATGTTGTGTGAAAATTTCAAAGAAAAATAAGAAAAACTCCATTCGTAGTGAGCTGCCCAAAATTGCTATGTTGCCAAAAAACACAGTTTGGGCGTTTAGGGGTTAAGAAATGAATAACCTGAACAAATTGCAAAAGAGGACATTTCAAAATAAAAATAAAAATAAAAATTGGACCATCAAAAACTGTGAAGATCAAAGAAGAGACATTGGAGCTTCAATACGCATATCTTTTGATGGCATCTGTTGGCTAGATTGAAATGGGAATTGTGACCATGACTGATTACACTGTGAAATCTCAATCAATGTGGAAAGGACCCTACGCCTAAACCAAGGATGGAATATTCATTAGTCCTTCTAGTTTGAAAATTTTCTGTAAAGCCGGTCTCAATTGGAGTTTGATAGAAAGAAATTGGTTGGTGAAGAACTGATATAATATTGTAAGAAATTGCCTGGTCGATTTTGCAGTTGACTGAGAGAGGATGCTACCAACCAATCAACTAACCAACTAACCGGTGACCACAGAAGAAAAAAAGGTCCATATCATTCTGTGGAAGGAGGAAATCCACCGAATTGGGGGGGAGCTCCCCCAAATTTTCCCGACCACTGCCTGCCGGTCCTTTTGGGGAAATTTTGGAAATTTTGGCATGCCCACCGACACCATTAGCCAATCCCACATTTTTTTTTTCCAATTCTCTCTTTGCCTAACTGTCATTAGACTGGCTATAGGGAAAAACTGAGGCTTGATGGCTACGTAGCTTGAAAATACAGCCCCTGGTCGTGTCCAGAACCTTGCTCTGACATTGCCAAATCTTTGTAAAAGGAGAGTGAGTAGGTAGTTTGCCACACTCATTTTGGGTGGCACATAGACATGATCAGCTTCTTACCACCCAAATCGGTTATCTAGGGACCTTAGTTAACCCCTAAATGTTTTCAACTATGTTTTCACCAAAAACGCTCCAAAACTGTCATTTCTAGAACAAGTACCAAATTTTAGGAAAAAAACATTTTTGGACACATAAAACCATAAGATCTTGTACTAAAATTATTTGAGAAGATGTGGAAAAAATTTCAGAATTTTCCACCTTGTAGATTGTAAGATATTAGCGTTTGAATTAGCAAAAATCCTTTTTTTGGCCCTGTGAAAAAACGGGCAGCTGCACTTCACAAGGCCACATTTGTATGAAAAAAGTTCCAAAATGGTGGTTACTCTTTGGATTCATTCTTCAAGGCAAGTTGGGTACGTGCCTGAAAAAATTCAAATCATTTGAAATTGTACAACATATAGGAAAAAGAAAGTAAGACAAAGAAGTAGAGAATGATTCAAAAAACTACATTGTGAAGAATTTTGTCATGGAATTGAAAAATTCCAATCCCAATGGTTGTAATTTTTTAATAAACAATCCACACCCTATGATTTAATTTTTTTTCAAAAAATATTGAAAATTGAGTGAAATAATGGACTTCAAAGTTTATTTTAGAGTAGAGAATCCGAAACTGCCTGCAAACTAAAACGCCTCATAACTTTCATCTCATAAATCAAAATGGAATGATTCAAAGCTTTCCATGTACATATAAATCTAGAAAACCAATTTCAAATTTTTATTTCTTAAAAAAGTGTTTTTTAAGAAAATTTTGGGCTGCCCGAAGACCAATGAAAATTACATATCATGCAATAACTTTTTAACCATGAAGTCAAAAGTTATGAAAATTGTCGGGCCTTAAAGATACTCCTTGGACACATATTGTGTGAAATTTCAAAGAAAAATAAGAAAAATTCCATTCGTAGCGAGTTGCCCAAAATCGCTATGTTGCCAAAAAACGCAATTTGGGCGTTTAGGGGTTAAGCTATTTGCCAACTCACCTATTTTTCAGAGATTGAAAAGTTGGAGAGAAGCTATTTGCAAGAAGAATGGAGACATTCCAACAAGAGATGAATTTTTTGTGATATTTTAAAGTTTGTTAGGCTAAATGGGTAAATTATGCGTAGAACCATGCTAAATCACATGCTAATGTGTCCACCTCTCTAAGTGCATGGTCATGATGCTAAGGTAAGAGCACCTAATGGCATTAGACTCTACAAAGCATAATCATTTCAAGCTATAAATGTAAGTAGACACTAGAGAGCTTATTTTTTGACCTAAAATGATAAGATGTCTACATTCCAACTAGATTTATGTTCTAGAATGAAGTCCTGGCCTGAAAAGGGATGCCATTGGATGCTCTTACCTTAAAGGGTTGCTAAGATTTGTAGTAATGAGTGGGTACTTGACACAAAATTAATGGAAGGGGCTAGTAGATGCCAGAATTGAATGACTACATCACAAAGTTTCCTTGTCACAAATTGTCAAGAGTAATTATATGATTATCGTCGGGCATTGCTTTCATGTCACATTCATTCATTTGGAAACATTGTTACAACACGACATTGACAAGCATGATTACAATGCAGTTTAAGCATGTCATTCATATTTGAGTTTGAAGTGTTAAAGTTACACGATAACTATGCATGACTGAAAATGAACGATTTCAGTGGTTTAGTAGTGGGTGACTAACTACGTGTAGCATTAGTGTTTATTTCAGACATATCAAGACCGTGCAATAATCATACAACATCATGTCAATGCATAGTTATTGCACTAACATTGCAAATTTTTTATCTTTCACAATTTTAGTATGAGGTCAATTGAAAAGCAGGAATTGTATTGAAAGTAGAAATTTAGTCCTCGTTTAGGCATAGTAGAATAATTTTTTTCAAAAAACTTTAAAATAAAAAAAGTTGGTAAATCAATCTAGCTTTCATTTCCAAAAATCCGTTTGAGATTTCAAGCCTTTAATCAAAAGTTATGGACAAAATTCAAAGAGAATGTTTGAAAATGTCAAAAAAAAATGTATGTTCTAACTCGTCTCTGAACTTTGTCCATAACTTTTGATTAAAGGCTTGAAATCTCAAACGGATTTTTGGAAATGAAAGCTAGATTGATTTTCCAACTTTTCTAATTTTAAAGTTTTTTGAAAAAAATTATTCTACTATGCTTAAATGTAGTCTAAATTTCAACTTTCAACACAATTCCTATGTTTCAATTAGCAATGAGCAGTCAAGCTCTCATCTTCAAGTTATCCCATATCCTTTGAGTTTTAGTGATGGAAAATGGATTTTAGTATAAATATGAACTCTCCACCCTCCAATCCAACCAAGAGCCAATGAAGTGATTCCTTCATTTTGCAATCAAGTTTCTTGGTGGCTTGTTGATGGATTCAATTCAAGGAGGAGTTGTGTGGCCAATAATAATCATGGATTTTGTGGTTAGGTTTGTTTCTGTAGTTCATTTTGAAGCTACAGTAGTAGATGTTTCAATTTATAAAATGCAAGCACGTGATTAATACACACAAATCAATTTTTATTTTTATCTTAATGATTGCACCATGAAATAAGAGGTATTACAATACAAAGAGCAATGACATTATTTTCATGGATTTTCCATATATTGAAATGCACATAAATTGCACAACTATGATAATTATTTTACATGTATAATATATGTCTTTTTTATTCATTTGATTAATGTACTGAAGCCATATAGTTAATACCGATTACAAAGTAGTGCCAAATCGTTGTAGTAATCATGTGCATCGTAATAATGCGATAAATTGTATGTTAACTTGCACACCCATGAAACAACGATAACCACATGATAACTATTGACAAACTGCAGGTTTTAAACTTTGTGGTGTAATAACATTGGGTTGTTCTATCTTACCACCTAATTATGAGAAGTTATTCGAGGTTAGTAAATTTGTTATTAGATATCATACTCTATACATATCTTCTTACCAATTACCAATTTGATATTTGAAAAGATAGATAATGGTAACATGGGCTATCCATAAGAAATCATTTTAAAGTTTGATCCCTATTTTGAAGAGAGACTATGATTCTTCACACATCTTTATGGAAATTTTCCTTTAACTTCTAATGGTTTTTGATGTCAATCTTAGGCCGAAAACTACTTCCAAGTACTTAAACTCATAGCAAGGCTAAAATCTTCAAATGTATTTATTCAATGACAAATTCAACCGTAGGATCTTTTAGTTAACTTGTTAGAGTACACCTTCCTCAAATGTAAGAATAAAAAACCTTACCAATTGCAAGATCATGATGCTTGGGTTTCAAAAAGAAGTATTCTCAACTCTTCCCAAACAGTTAGGTTTCATCTTTCAAACAATTTACCCAATAATGTATAGATCTTACAACTTGTAGCTCTCCATAATATGTTGAAGAAATATTTTGGGAATACCTATAAAATATTTCAAAAAAAAAATATTTCATATTCATGCTTGAAAATATAGTAAGTAGAATGATTCAAAACAATCTACATCCTATGATTTTTATTTTTTTTCAAAAATTATTGAAAATTTAGTTAAATGAAGGACTTCAAAGTTTATATTTGAGTAAAGATTTCATAACTACTTGCAAACTAAACTCCTCCTCTTAAGTTTCATCTAATTAGGCAAAATGGAATGATTAAAATCTTTCCATGTATATATAAATCGAGAAAATAAATATATAATTTTTCTTTCTTGGAAAAGACTTTTTTTTATCTACCCAAAGGATGAAAAACAATTCCACATCAATCAATAACTTTTTAACCATGTAGTCAAAAGTATTGAAAATTGTTTTGCCTCAAAGCTACTCCTTGGGTACATCTTGTGTAAAAATTTCAAAGAAAAAATTAAGAATTTTGTTTATAGTGACCTACCTAAAATTTTGATGTGGCCAAAAAATATTTTTTGGTCCTTTAGGGGTTAAAAAACCCTCAAGACTTCTCAAATTATTGTACCAAACTATTTTTCTTACACCAATTTTAAGAATGAACATCTGCACTTTTGTCTTACATAGAAGGATTCTTTGTCAACCATTAGTCACTTAGTGTCCATAGTGATATTACAAGATTAAAACAAATTCCCATAGTTTCCTTTTGTGTATTGGGAAGGGGGAGGAAGAAAAAATTTCTAACCTTTTGGATGTTCTTTGGACTCTTATGATTTCCAACATGATTCCGATGACAATCCAAGAATATTACTAATAATGAAACAGAATTTAAGACTAGGTATCCCAATTGGAGACCACTATAGGTGTCCTATTTAAGTTTGTAAAAAATAAGTGGCTTGGGATTTTTTTTGTAGAGATTTTTCCTATTGCACAATGTCAATTTTAGAAAAAATACAAGATTTCTTTGAAAAAAAATTAAATTTGGAATGAGTGAAATTGTCAAGAATCACTTGAATAGAAATTTCAAATTAGAATGATATCACCCCTTCATGTGGATGTGTAAATGTCTAAACAATATTTTTTTGGCCAAATGGTGATTATGGGCAACTCAATGAAGTGGAATTATTTTTTTTTGGAAATTTTTACACAAGATGTACCCAAGGAGTAGCTTTGAGGCAAAACAATTTTCAATACTTTTGACTACATGGTTAAAAAGTTATTGATTGATGTGGAATTGTTTTTCATCCTTTGGGTAGATAAAAAAAAGTCTTTTCCAAGAAAGAAAAATTATATATTTATTTTCTCGATTTATATATACATGGAAAGATTTTAATCATTCCATTTTGCCTAATTAGATGAAACTTAAGAGGAGGAGTTTAGTTTGCAAGTAGTTATGAAATCTTTACTCAAATATAAACTTTGAAGTCCTTCATTTAACTAAATTTTCAATAATTTTTGAAAAAAAATAAAAATCATAGGATGTAGATTGTTTTGAATCATTCTACTTACTATATTTTCAAGCATGAATATGAAATATTTTTTTTTTGAAATATTTTATAGGTATTCCCAAAATATTTCTTCAACATATTATGGAGAGCTACAAGTTGTAAGATCTATACATTATTGGGTAAATTGTTTGAAAGATGAAACCTAACTGTTTGGGAAGAGTTGAGAATACTTCTTTTTGAAACCCAAGCATCATGATCTTGCAATTGGTAAGGTTTTTTATTCTTACATTTGAGGAAGGTGTACTCTAACAAGTTAACTAAAAGATCCTACGGTTGAATTTGTCATTGAATAAATACATTTGAAGATTTTAGCCTTGCTATGAGTTTAAGTACTTGGAAGTAGTTTTCGGCCTCTAAACACAAAAGAACTTTAGGGATTAAGCAAATGATTCACACAGTACTCCAAAGGATGATCAATTTCCATTGTGATCAACCCATCCTTCTAGGGTTAAACCACTTATAAGCTTACTAAATCTTTTTTCCCCTAAAATGGTAGGACGTTATATTCTCCATTCAAAGTAGGACCAACATTGTGAATTTTGTTGTTCTTTGTGGTAAATGTAACAAAAGCCTCCTACTTTGTATTGTATAATTCTCTGTTCTTCACCACTACTAACCAATTCGGCATCTCTCATTGCAAATACGAATTCAAAATTGGCAAATTTTATCATATATAGCATATTAAAATAATTCATGTATTATCTCATGGGGTAAATTCACCCTACTGGTCCAACTACAAATGGAGGATTTTGTGTCCTCCAAAATGAGTTGACTCAATTCCATGCACTAGAAGAAAACAACTTTGATTTCAACAAAAACTAGGTGACGCAAAATGTAGTTTTCTACCAAAAAAACTACATTTTGCGTCACCTAGTTTTTGTTGAAATCAAAGTTGTTTTCTTCTAGTGATGTAAGGTAACTACACCTAAAATCGCATGAATAAGCTTTGGGACATGATTTGATTGCTATAGGAAGTGAACAACAATTTTTGCACATTGGTGAAAGACTAAGAATCAAAATGCAAGTGGACTAATTTTTGGACAAATTGTGAATTAGTTGTAAAATTTTGAGAGATACAAGGTGTAGAGTGCTAGAAGTGTCACGTAGGTGATGTTAAAATGTATTTGATGCACATCAAGAAATCACACTAATAGTATTGAAACATGACATGAAGAAGAAGTTGAAACAACATAAAGTTTACCAAAAATTCATCACTTGTGAGGTGGCCACCTCCACATTGCTATTAATAGAGCTGCACAGTCTTCAAAATGGCCCTTAACTACACCTTACAATTGTCCTTGTAATGCGCACTGTTTTCGGTACCCTCCCTGTTGATTTTCCCTTTAGAAATACGGGTCTGTTTTTAGGAGTGATCTATTTTGGGTGTAGTTACCTTACAATATGCCCATCTTCCGTCAGTGCCTGAGTGTCCTTCTGCCTCAATATTTGATGAATCCAACATGTGTATCTTAACGTAAGCGTGAGCACTTGAGCAGTGCCGTCCACAATGGCTTGTCTGAAGCTTCCCTGTGCAGCTCTCCAGAGTCCAGCGTCCAGCATCCAGATCGTTTACTTAACTTATCTGTGCGCTAGGCTTGCTTGCTTGCTGCTTGGTCCGCGCTCCTCATCATCAGATAAGTTAAGCTCAAAACCACTGATTCAGTTGTGTGAGGCACCCCAGACTATGTTACTGACTCCTCCCAAGTGCACTGCACTGCACTGCACTGTACTCCGGGATTTGTTCAGGATTAAGTTAGACCTAGTTTAGTAAGCATTATCATTACTTAATGATCAACGCAATTCATGCTCTCTAGCTGCCCATAATTGTGCGTCAACCCCGATGACGTACTTAACTTACTTGTTTTGTAGTCCGCTACTCCGCTTCAGCTAGTTCTGTTGCAATAACTTAACTTATATTAACTTGCCACGCGTGGCTGGTGGCTTTGTATTTTTATCCCCTGCAATGAAATTCCGTTTCATTTGTGTCAAAAAAAAACAAAAAAAAACTTATATTAACTGTTAGTACGTTACTGCTTGACACGACTTAGCAGATTCATAATGATCCTGGATTCCTGAGGGTGTGCAACTGTGCATTGTGCACTGTGTGCAGACTGCAGAGAACGGAAGGGATAAGGGTGGCGGACTGTTTTCAGCGATAAGCTTAACCATCGGGAAAGGAAAGGAAAGGACCGGATTGAACGGAACGGAAGGACCGAAGGACGTTGAAGCTTAGTTGTCTGGTTCCCCGCCAGGCCACTTGTGGCTGGCTGCTGGCGGGTTTATAGTTTGCTCTTGGCTTGCAATGAATCAAATCTCGTTTCCTTTGTCTTTGTTTTGTGTTCCCTCCTGCCAGGCCACTTGTACGATATTATTCTCTTCTTCTTTTGCAATGAAATTCCGTTTCGTATGTTTCAAAAAAAACAAAAAAAACTCGTTTCATTTGTGTCATAATAGAAGACAAAAAAAGAAGGAAGGACGCTGCATCCTGGCGGGAGGGCAGGATCCATTATTTGGGAAAGAGTGCTTGCAATTACCACCTTCAGTTGCGGTCCAACTTGTTAAGGGAACTAATTGAACTACACTACACTGAAGGAAAATAAGCCTATTACATGCCTGTCAAGCAAGATTGGCTATCTAGTTACCTTGGAGAGGTCATTTGTGAACTTCTGTATTTCTCTTTTCTGCAGAAATGGAGAAGTTGGAGAACAGGTATTTGCAAGTAGAATAAAGACAATCCAACAAGAAATGAATTTTTTGTGACTCTTCAAAGTTTTTTGGGACTAAATTGGTAAAGTGTGGATAGACCCTAGCGTCTCCAAGTGCATTGCCATCGTGATGCTGAAGGGTTGCTAAGATTGTGGTAGTGGGTGGGTGATTGATGCAAATGGGAGGGGCCAGTAGATGTTGGAATTGGGAGTGATTGATGGCATTGGGTTTCTCTACATTAATTGTGACATGTTTCTAAAATTGAATTGTACAAATTCTTTCCTAAAATGTACAACCTCTATTCAGGAGAGTCTTACATTAATTTTGGATGCTCATGCTTTCAACTCAATCATTAAAAATTCATATATTCAAACAATGTTGAAAAAATGTATTCTAAGAAAATCTAGAATCTCCTTTTGACCACCGACAAGAACCAAAAAAACATTTTATTTTTCAATAATAGGAACCATTTGAAAAAGCCTTATTAAGATTATCTTGTTTGTTGTTGCTTTTAACCAAAAATTGCTAGAGTAAGCTTTTGATCATCATGGTTTCTACTATTAAATTCTCTCAATTTGGATTGGAGTATTTTGCAAAATGAAAGAGGACTCGAGATTCCATTAGGTTGTATTTGTTAGATACCAAATGAATAATATGTGAATATCCAAAATATTGATTAAAGATATATACAAAATTGAACCTAGGCTCTTATGTTTAGGGGATTTGTATTTTAGGCAAAATTTGAATAGAAAGTCTTAGTAACTAGACCAAAATTAGATGCACTTACCTTTGGTTACTTCAAGTCAATCAAAGCTCAAATACATTCAAGAATGAAGAAACCATTGAGATATAAAAATGCTTGGTTTTGCAATCTCCTAATATGTGCTTTCATCCTACGGAAAATGCCCCTACCAACATTGATGAGAATATCCACCAAAAAGAGGTAGGCAATTCATTTCAATTAACCACCAACTCTTCCAAAAATGAATGAAAAAAAAATACAATTTCAAAGACATATTCAAAGAAAATTATGAATGTGAATATTAGTATGAATAGGAATATTAGGATTAATATAAATATTAGTACAAATATGAGTATGAGTACAAATATGGATGTTTAATATACATATGAGTAAAGACATGTGTATCTTATAGTTTTGGCAAAAATAGTATGTCAAGAAAATATAAGAATCTCAAGTTCAAGACTCTTTTGAAAATAAAATCACTATCAACATCGCAACAATCCCTTTTAATTCCCCCCTCCAAAACAAATGATAACCACAACTATAACACATTCCCTCATTACTCTCTCAAAGAATAACCACATACATGTGATTGGATCGCATGAGAATGAGAGGGCTGATTTCATGATGAAGGTAGCCCTAATCTAGCCATTGAAACAATGGTAGATTATTTAATCTTAAAGTCTTGAATGGTTGAATCTTACCCTCAACTTCTAAATTATATAGGTTAATGCATATGAAAATGCATTGTGATATTATGTAATGGCCTTGTTGATGTACATGGATTTATTTTAATTAAAATATTTTGTATTTTGTGTCAAACTATTCTTGCTTTGTATCCCATAAAACTCTACTAAGTCCTCTAACTACAAATTTACACCAGAAGAATCATTTCAAACCATGGTTTTATATTGATTTGGGCTAAACCTAACAGAATTGCATTTCAAATAACGCAAATTGAAGACACAACTATGGTTCAAAATGGTGTTTTTTAGAATGAATTAAAAATGTAAGTAGTGCTTTTGTTCTTACATCTTTAGTCTATGACTTTAGAGTTACAAATGAATGAACATAAATTATTTGGAGAAAACTTTATTGCACCCATCATTTTAGCAACTTCAATTCTTATAATTTGATGATCAAGAAAAAAAACATGTCTTGAACCATTCTTTTGATGTGCATATATTTTTGAATATTTTGTAGAATATAGAAGGTTCAATTTTGGTACATTTGAAGATGTGTAGAATTCAGATGAGAGATTATTTTATTTTATTTTATTTTTAAAACTCTAAAAAGAATGCATTTACTCTAAATTCCAATCTAATTTCTTGTTTGGAAAAAAACAATTCTCGGTATTTTTACAAATCTTCATTTTGAAGATCATGTAGTAGTCCACATTTCTAAATTTGTGAAGATGTATCATAATTGCAATTTAGAATAATAATTTAATGACCATTCTTAAACAATAGTTGTAAAATATGACCTGCAAATTATATCCCTATAGTTCGATCAACTACTTTAGTAACCAATATTTTTCAATTAAATTTGAAGCTATATATTAACCCCTAAATGTCTAGATTCATCTCTAGAAATGATGCTTTGAGAGAAATCATTATAAAGTGCTACTTGGAAGCATATTTAGGAATTGAAATACGAATAGAAATTGTAGATTTTAATTTGTAGATTCCATTTGTATGGTTAGATTCACCAAGGCTATCACCAATATTTTTTTATAAATTTTGAAAGAGAAATTCCAAAATTCCTTCAAAATTTGATTGCAAGTAAAATATTATCATTTTTTGAGTAAAATTTGTTGGAATGGATTTGAAATGAGGTCCTCTTCACATAGTGATTTTTTGAAATTTTTGTGTTCTTCCTATCTATGACCTCATTTTGGCTAATCCAATTTTGAACTAAAGTCAATGTAGTTTGACTACTTGACATACTTGCACATTTGTAATTTTAGAAAAACATGAATTCTAGTAACACCAAATCCAACCCTTAGATAGGACAACGACTTGATAATGTATCTTCACAAATTAAAATAACTTTCATCCAAGTAGTTAGGAGGATGAAATTGGAGTTTCAATTTGTTCATCATCTAGAAAATGGACGTCGGAGCGCTTAGGGGTTAAGAGTTTTTTCTAAAATCAATTGTAGATTCAATATTTTTGATTTTTCCAGAAAAATTTCCCTTGAGGTTTGAAATGTTGAATTATAATCATAATGATATTTTAAGATTTATATTTTGCTTTCTATAATTACTTGAATGGAAGCTTTCATGTTCAAGTAAGTTTTGAAGGGTGATTTTTTGAACTAATACAATTACTTCTTGAGCCATTACCTACTAGTATTGTATTGTACAAATATCAAAAAACTCATACAACAATTTTCAAAAAAATCAATGAATGAAAAAATGCATTTTCGTGAGCTTGGGATGTATTTGTGTGTTCAAGATTTGAAAGTCTAGATCTTCAAGGGTTAATGATTCAAAGATTTCTATTGGATGAATGAGGAGGATTTTGGACAAAACATTGGCATGAAGTTATTCATCATCATGAATATAGATGTTTACTTAGAGTATTTATTAAGGGTTATTAAATGGTTGTTGGAAACAATATTTGCAACATTTTGTGTGATTCCTAGAATATGAATTATGTATTATATTATGGCAAAACATACATTGTCAGATTGATGGTTCAATAATCAATATCTTTCATTTGGATGTCATCTAAACCTTCATATGGTGAAATGCAACACCACATGGATAGAATACATAACCATATTGTAACTTTTGAGACACATAGGAGGTGCAACAATAATTCAAACAAGGATTGCAATGTGTCATTGAATGCAATTCAAAGTGTGGACAAACTTTTGTCATATATATATATCAATTCACGCACCTTATTGTTGCAATATATATTGCTACTCAGCTATTTTAATAATAAAAAAACCCAATAGTCTCCAAAATCAACCTTAATGTACTTTAACTTAACCTTCGAAAGTTCTTTGACTAAATTTCACCAAAAAATACTCAAAATGCATTGTTTTGATGGCAAAGGCTCCCAAACAATAACGAATGAAAAGTTGTTCCATCTTATTGTAAGATCTAGTGGTAGACTACTTTATTATGTTGTAGTAAATAAAATGAGAGATTTCGACCGCACAAATTTGTGAGATTATAGTGTTCAAAGTTGGAAAAATATGCTTTGAGCCATCCAAATTTTGTTTTGATTTGATTTGGCAAGGCTTTTGCACAAGTTCATTTCACTTTTTTGCTTTCTTTTTGTAACAGAGTTGGCTACATTTTCAAAAAGAAATTCCAATTAGAGAATATGTATTGAAAAATTCCACTAGAGAACTAGCTTCAAAAAAACTCTCATTCAAAAATGTACTTTCAATCACTTTTGGCTTGCACATAAAATAATCTCTTGAAAATTTTAATAGAAGAGTTCTAGATTTGATTCAACTAGTCCTAGAAGAGGGTAAAAAAATCATCCAAAATTTGTGGCTTTAGCAAACTTCATCAATTTATTGGACATAAGGTAGACCAACCCAATTCCGTTCGTTACCCAATCCTGTCATCCTACTTTGGATTGTTCATTTCCAAAAAACATCCAAATTCGTTCATGTTCTCACAAAATTAGAGCAATAATGCCAGTAAGGGGTAACATGTCAATACTTTAATGCTTAGAACTCAACTTGGCGGTTATAGGTTGCTTATGGGAGGTTTATGACTCCACTTTGTACACTACAAGGAAAATTGTGTCCTATTTGATAGAAAATTGAGAAAAGTTTGTCAATTGCTTTGTCAGTGAAAACCAGTATATTCGGTCAATAATTTGACAAAATTCTATCAACTATTTTGTTATTTTGCTAGAATTTTTGTCAACTTCTATTCCCTAATACCCTCCTTTGTTATTTGTCCCGTTGCCATGTTGGCATGATGGCCTAGTCAATGGTTACAAGTGTTCCTATTTTTGCGAAAGACAAAACGTCAACTTCAAAATTGCCTTAAATTTAAACCTTTATATATTAAGCAAAAATGAAAGTACTCACAACCAATTGCCATTGTGCCATTCGACTTCATGAACCACTAGTGTTTTGTGAATTCAAAAAGAGAAAAGAGCTCTCTATATACACAAGGGGTTGTAAGAGATAGAATAAACCATGTGGGATATGTCATTTAGAAGTTGCAATACCACTCTTAGTTAAGTTCGAAATAGGAATTGTATTAAAACTAGAATTTCATACCTCATTTAGGTATAGTAGAATAACTTTTAAAAAAAACTTTGAACTAAAAAAGTTGAGAAATCAATTCAAGTTTTATATCCAAAAATCCATTTGATGTTTTGATCCTCCAATCAAAAATTATGGACAAATTTTAGAGAGGCAGGGGAAGGGAATTTTTTTTGACTTTTTTAAACATCCTCTCTAAAATTTGTCTATAAATTTTGATTGGAGGATCAAAACATCAAATGGATTTTTGGACATGAAACTTGAATTGATTTCCCAAGTATTTTTAGTTCAAAGTTTTTTTTAAAAGTTATTCTACTATGCCTAAATGAGGTATGAAATTCTAATTTTAATACAATTCCTATTTCAAACTTAACTAGGAGCAGTATTGCAACTTCTAAATGACATATCCCACATGGTTTGTTCTACTTCCTACCACCCTATCTATATACAAAGAGATTAACTTCAAAATATAACTCAAGCTAAGATATCTATGGCATATGATCAAAAGATGAATGTGTAAAAATCTTAATGTGATCTTTGGATTTTTGGTGAATGATCTATCTTTACAATCACTAGTGAGTCAAATTTGACAAGAATTTGACAAGTTCTTGCAAATTGACAAGATGAGGTAGTAATAATTTGGCTATTGTCATTTCGTACAATTCTTTGTCAAAAACTTGTCATCTTGAACTACATTTCCTTGTTGTGATAAGTAGTTTTGTAATTTCAAGGTAAACCACTTTAAAAATTCACAAAAATTATAATTTTAATAGAAAAATTATAATTTCACTTGAGTTTGATTCATGAAATATGCGCACACTATAGAAAAATATGTACCCCTCTTGCAATGGACCCTTGATATTCAAATTGCAAATCAAGGTAGTCATAGGCTTGTCTACCTTATGGGATGGGAGGAAGCCATGTCACAATTTGCAATGCCTAACTTTAGTAACTTGTCATGGATCACTACCATTGGATAAGTTTACCACATCCTATATCCTATCAACTCCTGACATTCTCCTTACACATAAAAATGTTCTTCTACTCAGTAAAATATAATTTTAGGAAATTCAACATTAAATTCAAAGAAGTCAAAGAACTTGGCATCTTCCTCAAATAGCTTCAAAAGGTATTTAGATCATGTAATGAGAGTTGATAAAACAAGATCTTTATACAAGAAGGGTGATAGGAGGTAAAACAACACGTGTGGGATATGTAAATTAGAATTAGTAGTAGTTCAACTACTCTTAGTTAAGTCAAAAGTAGGAATTGTATTGAAAGCAAAATTTTAGACCTCATTTGAGCATAGTAGAATAAATTTTAAGAAAAAACTTATGACTACTAAAAGTTGAAAATTACGGATATATTTCATTTCCAAAAATCCCTTTGACCTTTTGAGCCTCCAATAAAAAGTTACAAACAAACTTTAGAGAGGGGTTGGAGGGGACAATTTCCTTGACATTTTTAAACATCCTCTCTTCATTTAGTCCATAACTTTTTATTGGACACTCAAAATCACAAAAATAAAAATTTGAACATGAAATTTTACTTGATTTGGGGGATTGCAAGAAACACCAATCTTATTTTGTGTCACACATTGCATATTGATATGATTTTTGGCCATAACTTTTGTGTTTTGACTCCAAATGATTTAAGATTTATAGGGAAGGTACTCATGAATATTGTAGACCTTGTTTAGTCTTTTTGTAATTTTCAAAAATAATTTACTATCCAAAAATAGAGCTCGATTCAATGTCACACTTGCTAGTTTGGAGTTTTTTAGTACTATTTAGAACCCAAATAAACGAATTTTGAGCTGAAATTTGGAGGAGATGGTTTTCTAGTAGACTTATAGCTTATGGCTGAAGGAATTTTAAAAATAAGTAATTTTATGTGGTGTGGAAGTCTACAAAGTGAGCTTCTTTTTACTTGCATTTTGAAACATATAAAATATGATTTTGGTGGTTCTTTTGGTGAATGGCCATCTCCATAGAGTTGTTATAAATGGCTATTTTTTATTTTGTGTATTTTCTTATCTTTAGTGTTTTTAACTCATTTAAACATCAAAGTACCTATTTTCTTGAGATTTGACATTTTTTTGTTCTCCTACTAAGAGAATTTTCATATGCATTTCCTTTGGTGGTCACCTTTGTCTTAATGGTGTATACATTATTTCTAATTTTTATATTTAAAAAAAATTAGTTTTCTGATTTTAAATTACACGTGAAAAAATCATGTGTACTATTGAAAACACAACAAAATTGATAAGTGTTTCTTGCAATCACCCATATATTCTCTTGATTATCATTCTTTAAAAATTGTTAAGTAGAATTAGGTCCAAGATTGAAAATAAAACAAGATTGAATTGTTCATAGCTCAAAATGGGATTGAAAGACAATAATCCCAAAGGTGAGATTGTTCTAATAAGCAAACTTAACATTGCCAAACATTATTTTTTTGAAAAATTGTAAAAATTGCATTCAGAAATGAATTATGGAAGTTATTTTTCAAGAAGTCACTTAGAGTGCCTAAAGAACAAGATTGTTCATAACTTTCACATTGCAAATCCAAATGGAATGAATCTAAGCTTCATAAATAGATAAAAATAAAATTCATAAGAAGAATTTTTTTCTTAAAACTTTATTTCAATTTTTTGTGGATTTTTTTTTTGCCCAATGATGTGAAAATTATGTTTAAGATGGCATAACTTTTGCTCCTGGGCACCAATTCAAATAAAATTTATATTCCTACAAAGCTCATAATTTTTTCTATCTCATGCAAAAGTTTCCAAAAAATTTACAAAATATTGGGGTTATAGGAACTTGTCCAAACTCCTAAAAGACCCCTAAGGGGACTTATGGTCCTTTAGGGGTTAATTTGCTTGAAGTTTTGATTTCAAGTAGAAATTTGGAAAAATGAACAACTGATAAAACACTAATTGTTGGTTCTCCCCATTATAGGAAATCTAGGCCCTATATAGACAAGCACGGCCATTTGACTTTTTCTTGATGTACAATCTAGGGGAAAAAAACCTTCTTAAACTCTTAAAACTTATTATTATTATTATTATTTTGAATTTTTTTATTCTCCAACCTTGTGTGGTTTATAAGATGATCACATGGGCCAAATTTTATTAATTAATTTTATTAAATTATTATATTTTTTCCTTTGTAATTGCACATTCTCATGTAGTTAGACAAAGAGTTAGATGCCCTTATGTAGGGTCTAGATTTCTTGTAGTGTATATTATAAATATAAAATTAAAGGTAAAAGTTTATGAGAGGCTAGATAGCTAATTTTGTTGATATGGCAATATTCCACAAGCCATTTTTAGAACACATGATCTAAACCATTTAGGACATGTATAGATTTCAGACCATGCCATCTAAACCATCTAGGACTCGTATAGATTTCAGATCGCAATCTAAATTGGAAAAGTGCCAAAGCTGTGAAATGATTGCCATTTTAATGAAATTCACTATTTAGGGATCGAAGAACATTGCCATATGTTATCTTTTCACTTCACTTGTTCATAACTTTCGATGAGAGACTCCAAATCACAAACAAATTATTAAAGGTGAAAGATAACTTGATTTACCACATTTTCTCAGTTTCCCACAATTTGAAAAAAGTTGATTTATAATGCTTAAATGAGGTCTGAAGTTTGACTGAACACAATTACTGCGTTTTTTCTTTGGGCTGCCGCCTTTCTTCAAATATCCCATATTCCTTGAGGATTGAGAAAGATTGAAATAACAATGAACCTCATTTTAGGAAGGACCTCTCCGATGATCTCTCACACAGCATATCAAAGAAGCTACCCATTCATGTGATCGCCGTACAGCAAAATCTGGATTCTTGATTGTGCACGTGATACATAATCAAATTACAACAATTATGGAGCATTAGGGTGAGTCAGACTTGGAATTCATTTGATGTCGATATATGTAACCAACATTTTGAATTCCCCAAAAAATTGACACGATTTTTTAGAATTATTTTCTGTCGAACCTGCTAGTCTCTGCGGTAATCCTAGTAACTTACAGAGGTTCCACTGGAAAAGACTTACACCCCTTCACAATTCAAATCAGGGGACAGTTTACACGATGAAGTCTATGCACTTGAAGGACGTACACTATCAAGTGGCCCTGCTCTCCTGCACTCCATGCGACCAATTTAGGTACACCAACCTGTAAATGGAATCAGTCAGTCAGATCCTTGAAGTTCCAAAGTGGCAAGGATTCTCCACGTAGGCCCCTGAAACTAAAGAGCGAAGAGCTTTAATTTGCACGCACACCTAATTAAAGTGGGAATTCAGTCAAGGAAACATGACTGCATGATTGATTACCAGAGCTAGACTGAAGTACTGGACAGTCTGCAACTGCATTATAAAAGTGCTCAGTGCAATCGAACGTGCGGGGCTAACCTTGCAAAAGTATCCGCAAAACACATCCAAGTGAGCACGGACGTACGAGTTCTCATTCAACGAACGTTAACAATAATCGCTGATGGCTTCACATGCACCGAACATGCACCGAACACTTCATTCTCGAAATTTGAACGACTGATTAATTTTCTTCCAGCCCCTTGCACAGGGACCTCATATTAAATCCCCAGTGACTGCAAAATGTTCACACCTGCTATTGAGTCCCCGGTGTGCAAAATGTTCGCGCGTACATGCACTCCAGGGTAGATGCATGGTCCCACAACAATTGCACATACACAGTGGGACCATCTACCCTGTGCGAACATTTGGGACACTGGGGACTCAACATCAGGCTGGTCCCTGGGATTCATATCCTACTGAACAAATTTACCTCTCCGACCCTAGCCTGTACAGCTGATGCAGATCGATTCCGTCGGTCACGTGGGCAGAGCTTTCTTAAAATGGCCATGTCAGGCTCCTAGTCTACTCATACAGGGAGACGGAGAGTGACGGCTTAAGGTGCTATTATAATGCCCGTATCGCCTGGCATTAATTTCCAAGTGATCAATTGACAGACTAACTAGCTCGTCTGTTGTGGTGGAGACTAGTGCATGACGACGACTGAAGTAGATAGATTTCAGAAACCTTCGCATCCGTAGGAGTACTACGTAGTCACTAGCTAGCTGCGCCATCCTTGCGATCAGGGAATATCGCATGTGAGTCTGAATCCTCGCTACATAATTGCTGGTATGTCGGTCCATCATATCGTTCCATACTTGGATCCTGAAGATTTTGGGGATTTGCTTTTATTCCCCGGCCTTCAATTTATGTCATAAACTTTCAGCAAGTGGGCTGATTTGAGAGCCATATGTATGTCTGTTGAGCTGGCGATCGCTTCTAGGGACGCTTCTTGAAGTTGCAAGTTAATGATAGGTTCAACTTGCTCCGTCGCGGGCTCCGTCAGTGACTATGACGTCTCTAGTCACTTCAGCTGCTAACCCATGCCATACATGCCAGTGTTTCTATTCCACTGAACATTGTTTTGGTGCAGGGGTTCCTTGTGAGCATGTTTATGTCGATTTGCGAGCTCGTGCAAGGGGTTCTATTTACATCCGCTTTGGCATCGTGTCCTATGCTCTGCACTAGACCTTAATTAAGAGAATAATTACAGGCGTACGTGTGTAGTACTGGAGAGCTAGCTAGGAGGCTGCTTCCTTTTTATGGTTCTTGTTGTTGCTTGAAACAGAGTACAGGGCGCTAATGATATATATGCTATGTGAAGAGTTGATTCAATCGGAAAGTATGCATACGCTGTATCCAACCTTGATAGTTCAACTCCAGCAGTAGGTGCAAGGATCTAGTTTGAAGTGCTAGATTTCCCCGGCCAATCATGAAGGTATGCCGGATTTGCAGACGTCTCTCACATAGATCCCACAGCTAGCTAATTAAAATATGTGACATCTGAAAATATACGGCAAGAAATAAACATGTGTGCATAGGTGGACATCATTCTCGATTTTCTGTTGACTGTCGATCTAATTCAAATTCGCTGGTTACATTGCATTAGCCTCAATCACTGCGGGATGCTTTGATTGCAAGCTGGTTGCAATTGGATCGAGGGAAGTAGTGTAATTATATGGATGGCTGGGTGCAGTTTTTCGGGTGGGGAAGGAAGAAGCCTGAACCTTCGCCAATTCAGCCAACGCCTCATGAGGAAGTCAAGACATCAGGTATATACGCTGTCCAATTGGAAGCTACCTTTGTTTTGGTGCTTCGTGAAGTCAACATTGTTGTGCGTTACATATATGATTGGGATCTTTCATCTGAGTCGATCGCAAGTTCACTAGACATTCAATTGCGAACAATCTCATCGAACTACCGTGAAAAGTGTACTCATATTACCTGGTCATGAGTTACTAGCTAATAAATTATTCCTCCCCCCGAAAGCTTTCAAGTGTCATGATCGTAAGAATTAAGAATGTCTCTCGGATTCCGAAAGCATGCAGTCCTACACATGTCAGTAGCCAAAAACGAAATGCTGTCCGCCGAGAGATCTAGAATATTAATCAAAGAAGTTCGTTTAAGTGCGAATTGCATGATCGGAACCACCTTCCCGATTGGTTCCCCCCGGAAGCTAGTAAAAGTCAGATATAAAAGTGCTAGCTAGTCATCACTGCATCCTCATTTTTTTGCAAAGTAACATATTCATAGCGAAGTATACCCGTTGAATCGAAACGCTTGTCCGTGTTCATGATCGATCGATCCATTAGATGCTGCTCCTCATAAGAGTATTCGATCCTTCGGAAGTTCTCTGAGATGGGGATCACGAGACGACGCCGTCGTCGGCCGGGAGCAAGGTGGGTCGTCATCCCTCCCACGGTCTTCCCAGGACCACGATTTCGAAGCCCTGGCGAAAGAGATGGCCGGATCAGGAGTGGCGTTGGAAGACCGGTTGCAAGAGACCATCCGCTTCGTGTTCAGTCACGAGCAAGAAGGCTTGCTGGCCATCGGCACCTTCGCCTTGGACCAGCTCGCGGGAGTGCGCTTAGGCCTCGACATTAACCGAATCAAACCTCCTCCAGCAACACCAGCAATACCAACAATACCAACAATATTACCAGCAACAACAACCCTTCCAGCCGATCATCAGAGCTCCAGCATCCCAGTGGCCTACCGAAGCTCTGAAGACGAAACAGAAATGCAGCATTGCTGCAAGAGGAAGGAGCTTCCTGCGTTTGGTGATCAAGATGCACTGTCTGCCTTGCATTCCGGCGTCGTAACCACGAAACCACGGCCGGTTCATATTCTCAAGCCCGACCCTTCTTGTACCAGCACTTCGATCACGGACTCTCCAGATCATGACCAGTCGGACGGAGAATTCCACGTGCCTGGGGTCTGCGGGCTGTTCAGGTCAAGATCACGGCGAACTCAGAAACTCGGGGAGAAGGAGAAGCGGAAGAAAGTGCCGCCGGAGAAGCGGGTCAGCAACAAGGAAGAACAGCGGTGTGCTGTTCTTCAATTACGATCAACAGGGAGCCCGAAGAAGACAGACAGAGCAAAAGGATTCAGTTCAATAGGACGGCTATGGCATCCCCCAGCTGAAGTCACCCCAGAACCGGAGACTTCTGCCACAGCGGCGAGAAATTCGCCACAGGTGAAGAGTTGACGTTAATTCGGACACTAATTTGTTGCCTATGCTGTATATGCTGGTTCGTGTATATAAGATTAGGAGGTCTTCATATGGTCACTGTAGAAATTGTCTGTAAGGAGTTAATCAAGACCAAGATTTTCTTTTCGACGTTGTGTTGTTTGGGTACCCCGAAATCCGAGAAGTCGAGACAGATATGCGAGTTCGTTCATAGGCTAATGATAGGATACTAAAGGTCTACACACGAGAAGAAGCATGAGGTGCAGAATTCGTTTACAAGTGCAGGTTTATCTAATCAATTAGGCCAAGATAGTTGAGGAATCAGAAATTGCAACTTACTGATACTTAATGGATGGCCGCAAGATGGTTAACCTTTGTAAGTTGGAGTTCTTCTTTGCATGATGTTTTCTACTAGTTCTTCAAAAAGTCTGAAAATCTTCACTGTGCTGTGCGGGTTTATTAAAAACGAGTGTTGTACGTGTTCTAGATTCCTGGCGTGCCGTGCATTGCAAATGTGGATCTGGAAGGACGGGTGCTTCGTAAAGAACTTCCATCGCAACCACTGGAATGCTCAATGTTTGCGGGCGCGGGTGGTGAGCGGAAGATAGTTCACAGCTTCGGGGCAGGGACTTGGGCGTGTGCTCAGAACGGGAAGTGGATTCGAACCGATTCCGAGTGTAAGCGCCGCTCTCCATTTCAAGTATTCAAGAAATCCATGTTTTTTTATTGTTTGCGTTCACTCAATGGAGCTTTCATAACCCCAATGCAGCCCATCACTGCACACTCAGATAGCAGTCACTTTAGATTAGGAGAGGCGTGTTTTTTTCGACATCATGGGGTTGCTATAACGTTAAAATGTCCTTTCTATACCCTTGATCGATTGTGCATGATTGAACAAGGTCAGGACCAACTACTCACTCTTAAATTACGTTTTGCAGTCTCACATTCCCCTGTGTGAGCGACAGCCCTGCGACTTCCCACTGTGTCACAATCCTGTGACACAGTGGGAAGTCGCAGGGCTGTCGCTCACACAGGGGAATGTGAGACTGCAAAACGCAAAAGAACCCCCAGTGCGTACTGAGAATGTTTCTGGTATTAACTTGAAAGTACATCGTACCTCGTAATGAAAAGATCTTACATTCCTTGCAGCCACTCATGTGGGTTGTGGCTTGGCCTATTATTTTCCAGGACAAGGTTCCACTTTCACGTGCCTGGTCTTTCTTGCAAGCGTACATGTGAACTGGATGAGAGGGGCTAAATAATGACTGATTCTGTGAACTCAAGAACCGAGAGACACGTGAGGATTATTGGATTTAATGTGATTGGACATAATGTGATTTTACTTGATCTAAAACATGTAGATCTCCACGTTTTGGTTGCGAGGAGAGAGATAGTGTGCATACATCTATACTTTTGGGTTTCTTTAAGGATGACAATGGGAGATTAATTAATGTCTCGCATATCTATTAATGGGCAATTTCATTAAAATGGCATATGCCATGCGCCATTTTTGACGTACTCTGCGCCATTTTAATGGAATGTTGTACCATTTCGTCATCATACCGCCATTTTAATGAAATTGACCATATTAGTACTTCTAGAGGTTGATATAAGGACTTACCTTTGGATGAGGTATATTACTTCATGTATCTGATATACTGTCTTCAAAGATTGATATATATTTTAGAATGAGGACTTTGAGCAGGATTTGTGAGTAACTTGACTCTTTAATCCGACTACTAGCCAATGAGACAATGGAATAATGACTTCGAACACCAGACTTGGCATTATGAACTATTGTGAACTAATTCTGATTGTGTTGCAACTTACAGTTGTCGTCCTCGAAATGTGACCACCTGCACGGCGGTAGCAACAGTACATTATAAAGTGGAAGCTCCATGGCACAGGGATCCAGCTCCAGGCATATACAAGATAAATTGGACAGGCTGCACAAGTTATTAAGTTATTTTATAAGAAAGTGGGCTGATCTGATCATCTAGTGTTCAATGTGTGTTGTTTTCTAATTGGTAAATTACAGAAAGTCTACACTGAAACATACATACATACATACATACAACTGGGACCAACGATTTTGCAAGTCAGACACAGCTATTTTTTTGGATGGGCATTGTTGTGGTTCTGGGACTAGATTTTCCTATGCTCAACATGCACACCATATACTGTATTCCATATACTGTATTACTAATTAATGTCATAAAAGACTGTCAATTTCAGAAAAATGCCGACAGCACATAGTTGTTAAGGTGGTTGGTTTATGCTCATGCATGTTGTGCCAGCTTGAGCTGATTAAAAGTTCATGCTTATCTTATGTGGCACGATTTGATATGTACCCAGACTTTGTCAAGCTTCTCTGCAAGCTAGTTCCATGATTAGTCAGTGCATCCAGTGAGTCATTAGACTCGGTCAATTTCATTCCTCCAAATTTCATTCGCATTGCTCCAATTTTCATGATTGCAAAAGACTCCGGCTGACAAATGATGATTTGTAAGATTAATTGTAATTGTTCCTTGGATACTTGCATCTGGTTTATTGTTTACAGACCATTTCTGCATCAAGTAACTTTCAGATCAATGGAAAGTGAACCATGTGTTAACAGCTTGTTAAGAAGAAAACTGAAGCTTTTGTGGACAAAAATGTCAAAGTTTCTAATACTCATTTATCATATTTGAGAACTTGAGTTTGAAAAACTTGGATAAAGTGAGTGTTATATTGGTGTAGCACTTAAATGGACATCCTCAACATTATACAGCAAAGCAGAAGGGTCGCCTTTTATTTAAAAGAAGGCATGGAATGAATACAGGTCAAATATTCTATTATTTTGTTGTCTCTTGAGAAAGGTTGGAAACTCAACAAGCAAGCGAGGCAAGTATACATAAGGTAAACCAACCCATAACCGCCAACTTTCTATACCCACCATCCTACTTTTGGCCCCATTGTCACCATAAAACTCACCCAAATCTGTCCATTTTCTGACAATTTCAGTGCATTAATGGCTACAAGGGTTAATGTGTGAAGCCTTCATTGGTGAATACTCAAGTGCTCATAGATATAAAATGGCTATAAATAGGTCGTGACTAGGACATTTATGAGTCTAGTCTATTGGCGGTTTTGTAATTTTAGGGCAAACCACTTTAGAAATTCATAGAAATAACAATTTTAATCCTTAAATGTTGACATGAATGCTTTTTGTCCAATAGATGACTTCAATGTTGACTATAGAAAAATAGAATGCACCTATGGGTCCAATAATCAAAGCAATTTTGTTGACTACCTTGGTCATGGGGGTTGCATCCTTCAAGGGTTAACCTTAGAATGACATGGGGTACCACTTTAGAAATTCATAGAAATAACAATTTTAATCCTTAAATATTGACATGAATGTTTTATGTCCAATAGATGACTTCAATGTTGATTGTAGAAAAATAGAATGCACCTATGGGTCCAATAATCAAAGCAATTTTGTTGACTACCTTGATCATGGGGGTTGCATCCTTCAAGGGTTAACCTTAGAATGACATGGGGTACCACTTTAGAAATTCATAGAAATAACAATTTTAATCCTTAAATGTTGACATGAATGTTTTGTGTCCAATAGATGACTTCAGTGTTGACTATAGAAAAATAGAATGCACCTATTGGTCCAATAATCAAAGCAATTTTGCTCACTACCTTGGTCATGGAGGTTGCGTCCTTTCAAGATTAACCCTAGAATGACATGGGGGTGCTTTTGGTTTCTACTGTAATTGAATCTCTGTAATTTTGAAAAAGAAAGGCCTTCAATGAGGGTTGACTCATGCCTAAGATAACTTTGCATGCCCCCACCTTCCACCATAAAAATAGTAGATGAAGAATTGCTTCTCTGTCTACTACATAGATATCCTTTGTCATTCATCGAACAATTTTAGTCCTCATTATCATTCCAACTTTCCATGGTTAATCGGAAAATTATAATTCCACTTAGGTTTGATTTGTGAAACATGTGCACACCTTTGAAAAATATGTGCCCCTCCTAGAGTTGGTCCCAATATACTCAAATTGCAAATTAGGGTGATAATAGGTTGGTCTACCTTAGTGAAAGAGCATTACGGTGATTGCAAGAAAGAGCAGTCCTATTTTGCATCACATTTGGAGTGACGTAGTTGTCATCAGCCATAACTTTTGGAGTATGAAGCCCATGTACTTGAAATTTTTATTGAAGATGACTATCTTGGTGCTAATGGGATTCCTTATTTTCAGAAATTTAAAAAAAAATAAATTTGTAATTAAATTTCAATTTTGCTAATTTGTCACACTTTGGGGTTTAGGGGATTTTAGTACTATGGAGTATCCAAAATTAATGATGTAGACTTGAAAATTCTGTGGGCTATTCCCATACTAGGCGGGCATGTGCCTACAAAAGGGTACTTAAAAAAAATTAATTTTTTTGTCTTCCACATGCATACAAATAGGGGTCCCTTGTGCACGTCATTGTGAACATTGAAGATGGTTTCTCTTTCATTTTTTTGGTGAAATCTCTTCATCATGAAATCCTCCCCAATTTCCAACTTTTCATTTCTTTGAAAATTCTTTTCCCTATTTTTTACAAATTAAAATTTCGAAGTGTTTATTTTCTACAAAAATTATGTCACTCTATTTTGTAAATAACTTTTGCCCCACATTTTTCTTGTGCCTCAAATTTTGGTGATATGATATTTCTATTGTTATACTAATTATCCATATTTAATTTAATTTTAAAATATTTTTTCCAACATGTCACAGTACAACTAGCAAAAAGCCAAACACTACTAAAAACGGTTAGTCTTTCTTGCAATGACCTATTACAACCTGCATTACAAATGTTTTGGACATTGATTTGTTCCAATAGTGCACAAAAGACAATAATTTTCTTAAGTAGCAATGTAGCATCAATTTTAATATGTTTGAAAATATTTAGTAAAAATATATTTAACTATATATTGTACTAAATTTTTCAAAAAGAAATTGCATGGACATTTTCTATTCACCTTCAATAATAAGACAAATTAATCTAGCCTTCTTATCAATGTTAATGAAAAAAAATTGTTTCACGTGAAAATCCCATAGCCCCTTTTGTTGGCCTTAACATTGCTAAAACACCCTTGAGGCCCACATAAGAATATTGACCCCCCAAAATGGAAATATCCCTAGTGAATGCCATTGAGGATTAACCACCTCATAAAATGCTCTTCTTCAAGTCAAGAGAGCAAAGTTAATTGGTAAACAATGCTATAGCTACCATTGTTGTATACCAAGTCCAAATGATTTGGATTTTGGATGCATTAGTTTTAAATGCAGAGATACCATCATTAATTAAAAAAGAAGGGATGTAAGAAATATTCTGATTTTGTTAACAACGAGTGATCTCTACCAAAAGTGCATTCTAAGAGAACCTAGAATCCCATTTTAACCTACAATATATTTACAATTCAATAGTCAGAACCACGTTAAAACCCTATATCACAAAATTATAGACCTGTTACAGTACCTTTCTCAGAGCACTACAGACCCTGAGTCATCTTAGATTGCTTCCCGAAGTAATATTGCCCAGCCATTCGGAAAGAATCTGGATAAAAACGTTTCGAGAGGATCAGCCCAAATCACTCGGTCTTAACTCAGATTTCGATCGAACGTCACATCAGTCACGAATGTGAGATAATAAATATCAAACAAATTATTCTGCATGCAAAATAAATCACATGTAGAGATTCTCCAGACTCCGCCGGTGCTGAACTTAAAACTAGTTCCTACAGAACAGAATCGTACTCTCAGTTCTCGATAAGCCCAAAAGGCCTGTCAAGACAACCAATTAGGTTACTAATATAATTTCTGACTATCTGGCCCACGGTCGGGTGCTAAACAGACACAAGAAACACGATCCACTATCCAAACAGGTCCTGGAAAAGGGCAGGATTCGTGCCGGGGGGAGTGACGCCAACTTGCCGGGTGGTAGCATCCTTCTGCAGAGAGTCTTGCAAGGAAGGGCCCTTCCTGTCCGCCAGAAAAGGTGCAGGGGAGGAACTCGACTGCTCAAGCCCGGCCAGGGGGCTGCTAGCTGGAAACTCATTCAAGTCCAGGAGACCTCCCTGCGGCCTAGCATTCACGGAATCCAGACCAGAACTGCTGGTAAGCCCTAAAGAAATCAAGGCAGAGTCGTTGGGGGAGGAGACAGGGCCGGCAGTGCTCTCATACAAAGACAGGAAATCGGGACTACTCGTCAAGGGGGCTGCTGCTGGCGTCGACAACGGGGCGCCTGTCGAGGAGGGTCCATCAAGTAAACCTTCCAACTCTTGGAATGGATCATACGAAGCCTTGACAACGGGAGTCGAGAACGAGTCACCCTCACTCAGGTCCATCAGGTCCATAAGAGGAGCGGACGCTGGCTTCGGCACACCTGGAGCTGGGATCGGGTCTTTCACAAGCCTGGTGGAGGCGCCCTTCTCACCACCTCGAACATGGGCTGCTGCTGCCTTGGATCCCTTGATTCCATTCACAGGCTTCTGGACGGAAGAACCTCCAAACAAGGAGGCTGCCAAACGCTGTTTCTCAGCGGGGATCTCTGGCTTTCTCTCCACGTTCCGGGGAACATACATCGGCACTGCTCAACAACAGTTCCACACATAAATAACCCATCAACGACACCAGATGCAGTAATCCGACTACATAAGACGCACACACCAATGGAAAAATCCCAAACCAAAATGAACAAGTCAAGTACGAGTCGCAACGTCGAGAACAGGGGTCAGGCTTGGCGAAATCACTCATGATGCACGAATGACACTCAATCCTCGAGCCGAAAATTCTCTCACCTCAAAGGGGTTCTAGAAAACCTAGCAACGTTCGACCCGGACATGTACAACACCATCGAAGCCACTTTCGAACGGAAATCCTGACAATTGGAACACGACCGAGTCTCCAACAGCAACTCCGAGGGCTGCGTTCTCTAAAAACGGGAGTTTCGCGTACCAACACGAAGGGATTGAACGCAAAACAAAGATCCAAACATGGACAGGAAAAAACCGTCCTCAGTTCAAGCACAAGGAAACGGACCTGCTGAAGTACTTTCCCTGGTAGAGCTGGCTCTCTCAGAGACACCACTACCGCCGCTGCCATCTCTTTCTCCCTCTTCGTCGAAACTGGAGGTGGCCACAGGAGGAGGCTGAGACGAAGCGGACGAACGGCCCCATTTCCTCTGCACTCCATCCAATCGAAGCCTCGAAACTTCAGGGCCAAGTAAATCCACCGGGGAACTATCAGCTGCTAACTGGTTGCGGAGACTTCGAGGCGATTCCGGTTTCGCCTCCTGGAAGTCTGGAAGAAGGGAAGGAGGAGCAGCTGCGGGAACGGGGACTGTCGGTGTTTCGTAAGCTTCGAAACGCAGCGCATGGGAGGGCTCCTGCTGGCTGTGGCTAGTACTGGCAAAAGAACTCATGCCACTGCTCATCTCGAGGCGCTCGTTCTCGTGGAAGTACGGACGGGCCCCATTAGCCAGAGCCGAGTCGACAAACTCTTGCAAAAAGGGTAACTCCTTGTCAATCTGCACATGCCAACACCAAACCGTAAAGCCTCGATATTCAGGCGCCGAAACAAGACGCACCGCACTACATACACTGGACGCCACGACCACAAGGACACAGCCAAAGGAATGAGGAAACGACATAGGAACCGAGAAAAAGGGAGAATTCTGGAAGAGAGGGACTTCACAAGCCGAAAAGAAAAAGACATCACGAGCAATAAGCAATTACCAATTAAGAGCAAAAATATTGCATACAAGACGTTGCCATTCATAACGACAGTTTTCAATTGAAAATGTACTACATGACATAAGAAAGTGGGAGCTGATCCAAACTTCGAAGTTTCCACAAGTCCAAACACCACAGGTCGCATCATGCTATCTACCCCAAGCTTTGAGAAAACAGGCGACCGCTGAAAAAAATAGAAGCGCAAACGGGGACTCAGACGTTCGAGTCACTCATATGGTATCTTCGGTTCATTCCGTTCCTTTTCTTGGACCAACAAATACTACAATCATCAAAAATTCCGGGGAAATCTTATTTCGAACCACTGGAATCAGATGCTCCACCATACGATCAGGAGGATTGGGCATCATCAAAGAGACAACCCTTGGTCTCGCAAGGGCTAAAGAGAAACACATGAGCATACCTCGATTTCTTCGCCACTCCCATTCACAGGCAGAACCTTCTGCACAAGCTCTGGACCAAGCCCCAAGAACACTTGCAACTCATAAGCTCGTTGTTGGAGGTCGGTGGAGTGCGATGATAACAGACCATCCACGAAGGAAAGACACTGCCATGCGAAGGAGGACAAACCATCGTCAGAGTCGACTCAGAACGCCTGACAAGGACTGTCATCGAGTCACAACGCCTTGGAAGCACAAGATGGACTGCGACGAAGCCATGAAAAAGGCCTCAAACGAACCACACAAGAAACACGGTTCCATAAAAGTATACACTCACAGGATTTCTAAGGTCAAGCACGTGATAAGCTGGAGTCATGTTCTAAACAACAGATAAAGAAGCAGAGCCATTGGCGAAGGACGCCGCACAAGAGGGACACTTCACACATGAAATCGACACAGGGCGGACCACGCCAGTCGCTGCAAACTAGAAAAAATGGACGCACATTCGGCACAACCAACCTGCAGAACCTACAACTGGACAGCGATACCTTCAACAAGTTCAAAAACAGACGCACCAGAAACATGGAGAACGCACCTCAGGGATTAGATGAACTGGTCGGCCTGCACCGATCTCGAAAGCGCAGATCTTCGTGATGGCTGTGATTGCATAGCCCTGAGCACATACGCAACAAATAGCACTTCAACAACTACTCGCTCACCAAGGACCAGCCAGCCTAGGAACTCTCCACTTGACAACAACACCTCCCCTCACCAAACATGCATACAATGGGAAAGTCTGGCCTGAAAGGCGCACAAAACACAATAGAAGCGCAATCACCTTCACAACGGTGTCGCCAAGATGAGCTTCAGCAACGTCACAGAGCTTGCCGATGATGGCGTCAGCAGAATGAGTACCGTCAGCAGTTCCATACTCTCCCAATACCCAGCAAACAACCTGACGGGTACGAAACAGAAAACGATATCAGATGCGAGTAGTTGCACACGGAAACGTCCTGCCAAAGCATTCAGACTTCTTGACTCACACTGCAGGTTAAGCAACGAGACTCCAACGCATTGCTCTGTGTATCTAAGAGATGCACAAGGCAAGGCAAAGCACACCAGTAGACCGTACAAACAACGTCAGTGGATGTTCAAGTATCCGGATCCACGCATACATAAATAAGAGATCCAACACCTAATCATTGTCCACACAGAGATCACACTTCTGTTACACTTGGATAATCTGATTTTAATTCTCACAGTTATCTCTCCGCTGACATAACGAAGATCCAAAGCTTGGAAAGACTTCGGTTCACGGGAAAGTGAAGCAAATCATAACTTCGGCCAGGGATTAGCTTTTGGATCAAAACGAGCAGGAGAAGAAGGAAACGAGACCCAGCTCAATCAACCTGAAGAAGGATCGATGGCAGTTTGGGTTCCTTGAGCAATTGCAGATAGGACTCCACCTGCATAATCAAAACAATGTCGCGAATGAAAACGACGAGCCAAGATGGACTTAGGTGCCTACGACACAACAAGGTGCACAAGGGCATAGATTACTCCACAGTGTTCCAAGAAAACACAGAAGAAGCCCAAAAGCAAGGGAGACGCCGGGACCAAAACGTGGAGACACAGGGGACTAGGGAGTAAAACAACATCGAGAGAATCACAAAGCACACGAATACCTACAAAAGTTAAGACAATCTAATCATGCATGTGAAATACAGACCCGGCTTGTTTTCGGGGGCACAGATCCAGATAACTCAAACAACACTCGACACAAGAAAACCATTCACTCACTCACGAGACCTCGGGACGACCAAGCCATCCACACGTCAACTTCACCCACATAGACAAGTGAAAACAATTGGATCAAACGAGACCTAAAGCGACCGATGGACAAAGAAGTCGACTTCAAGCTACCACACCAAGGGGAGAGAAATGTACAGCAGAAGATCGGAGAAGAGAATCCGCTTCCGAGTCGTCCTCACCCGCGCCTTTCGCAAGAAGACGCATAAGGTCATGTGCAACTTTCGCAGGCACCAAATCGCCGGCCAGCTCAAAAACCTGGTTCATGGTCTGGTTCATAGGAAACACCATTCCAAACGAGCAGTTAGTCACAACCAAATGGGGGCAACTGAAACCTCGCACAGCAGATGAAAACTCCACAGGAAATGTCCAAGACGAAATCACGGACTCGGCTTCGAAGAAAACATTCACAGGCGCAGGAAGTCCACGCATTCAGAGCTGATACCTGGATGAACCACTGATTACTGGGTGCAAAGCGCTCGGCCAGTTCAATGATGCGACCGGCAATCTCGGTCTTGTTGTGGGCATCACTCAAAGTACGCATATAACTGATCATGCGCTCCACGATCACTTCCACATTCGTGGACTTGGTCATTTTATACAAAAGATCCAGGGTCTTCCGCTTCAAGGTGTCATCTTGGTCCTACAAATAGGCAACAGAAAACAAGATCAAATTCACCATCAAGTTTACACAGAATCAACAAAAGGATATCCTGGTAAACGAAGGAAACTACAACTTCAAAAACGCGGGTTAGCCAGCAAGGTTTGGTACACACGTCGTCATCACCTTCAATCCAACTCGAAAAGACAGGAGCTTGGCGACCATACCTCAAGACAATCGATCACAGCCAACTGGTGCTGCTCTGCGAAGTCGGGATTGATTTGAATGACGCGTCCCAGAGCATCGATGCCCATATACTTGAAGTTGTGATTGTCACTCTGAACACCAGGAGAACATTCAAGAACACGATATAGCAGTGGAGGTTAGGGGACGAGGAGCCCGCGGAAAGGGGGGACGAAATGAAAACATACCGGACAACTGCTGAACAGCTGACAGAAGATGGCGGCAGAAGCAAGGGCCAAACGAAAACTAGCTAACCTGGAAGTGGACCGGGGGCCTCAAGAACGAATAAAACCAGCTGTCCAAAACCTTGCAATGGACTTGGACACACTGATATCGAAAACAACGGGCCCACGGAAGAAGGACCTACTCTCCACCGAACATTCACGACACAAACACGCTGGCCAACAGGAGGTCACCAAAACCAAGCTCACCTTCAGGAATTGAGAGGTGATGTCAGCAGCCAGTCCAAGAAGCTTGGGATTCGCAACGATGGCAGTGATGGTACAGATGCACTCGTACCGGATGGCATTGTTGATATTGGAGGCAGCTTCATTCTTCGCGGGCTCACTTCGCTTCAGAACCTCCAACAACACACTGTACATGTTCTCACTGCTCAACCTGTCGCCTTCCCCCAGCAAGGCCAAGATCTTCAAGATCTTGATCTGCAACCAACCGGCAAAAGAACTTCAGGAACTCCGAGGAACTACAACACTCCACTTCAGGGACCACGCACAAGCACGCCAACCAGATGAACACCCATTCACTGGAACCAAACCACTGGTCGAGTCCCAACATGATGGGACCGAACCATTGGGAACCGGGAGACCCAGGAAACATGGAAGGAAAACAGCGCCTGATTGGAGAAAGGGGAAGGAAAAAAAAGTCACACTCAGCACCTGTATAAAAGGAGCTGGAGTGCGATGGTAGTCATAAGCCTTGTGGAGACGGTGCTCGACGACTTGCTTGAGAATACTCACAAAACTAGCTGTCAGGTTCTTGAATGCTTTCACATCAGAGGAAACCAAGTCAAGGAGGGCACATAAAGCTGCACTCATCACACTGGGGTCCTTGTCACACAGGATCTGCAGCACCAACAGGCAGAGGGAAGCCTGTAAGTCACCGGGCGGAAAAAAGGCATCCACAAAATCGGACAGCGGGGACGGCAACAATACAAAACAGGGGAGAAGGAAGATCAAACAAACTCCCAGGGACGAGCCTTCCCACACACCTGTCGAAACTTCGTGAGCAGATGAGACACCGAACTCGGAGACCGTTGGTGAAAACGGTGCAAAGCCATCACGGCCTTCTTCCGCACGTGCTCCTTCGGGTGACCCAACAAATCCACAACTTGCGGTAACACGGCAGGGATGGTCTCCTCATTGATCAGCTTACACACGGCCGTAAGAGCAGCAGAAACAACAAGGAAATTATCCGACCTCAAATCCTTCTGGATGGTGTTCACGATCAGGATAATAAGGTCGTGATCTTCGTTCAGAAACAAAGTCGTCGCAAGGTAACCACTCCTCTTACACAAAAGATTGTCATCATGAGTCATCTTCACAGCATAGATGTAGCCGAACGACGCGTCATGGCCCAGCATCTCCACGTAAACCAGACGAATTATATACTCCTTCATTTTCTTGCGAGGGACATCGGGGTCCAGGATCCGTTTCTTAAGCAATTCAATCTCCGACAACACGATTCTCTCCTCCTCCGCCTTCGACTTCGCTTCTCCAATGGCCTTCACAAGATCTATAAAGTCTTTCGAGGAACCTTGACTGCCCATGGCCAGCTCTTTTCCTATGGTCTTCAGCTGATCCATCGTGCCGGAAGACCTGCTATTCACAGACGACAGAAACACAAACCCATCTAAACACTCGGACACAGACAACGAATCATACAAGCATGGACACTGGCTTCAGAGAAGACGCTTGGAAAAAGAAAAGTAGAGATCCGAACCTAAAATCTAAAATCGGAAGTTCAGCGGCACACTGATGGTTATTTTAGAGTCACAAATAAGAGGAGAGGTCAAAGCGTAGCAATGTCAAACACCCATCTCAACCACAGGTGGCCCCCATGAAAGCACAGACAGATATACACAGCCAACATCCTCACAAAAAGTGCCACAACCTAACTCGACTCGGAATGAAACCCCCGAAAATTAGTGCCCGGACTTCAGGACTGACACACGCACAATCGACAGAGCGGAGAAACTCACCCTTGCTTAAAGGCCTTCTTCACAATATCGTTCGCCCACGACTCCATGGTGGCCCTGCAATACCCATAGATGCCAACATCACCAACCACAAACACGTGATAGTCGCTCGTGAAGAAAAACTTTAGAGAAGAGTAGTGCCGGAAAGGGCATTCGGAACAACAGGATTAGTGGAGAAGCGGAAGAAATGACAAATTCGGAGACATATGTCACTTTACATTGTCTTCATGCTCTCTTTCATGACATTTGTTCTTGGTGTTCTTTAAGCCTTCTTCAATCCGGTTCTTAATTCGACTTCATTCTGGAAGAACATTCAGGCTACTTTCGTCTGTTCGAACGAAACTCTTCCAATTGCATCGGAAACGAATCACCCGGAAGAGTTCCATGGAGGGCACAACCTTGTCTACAATCAGCAGTTCACAGAAATTCATTCTTCGGAATTCATTCTTCGTCTACAATCAAGAATTCATTCTTCGGAATTCATGCTCCTCACAGTCTACTCAAGCAACCTAAGAGGTCAGAGCGGAAGACGGAGACTGTAATTTGCCAAGCTGATGACCTAAAGGACTGCAGCGATTCATGGGAACTCTCTACCACCGAATCAAGTCCAAGCTTCACAGCGTTGATTCTAGTTCCGACGTAGATAGGTCAAGTTTTGGATCGAAATTCACAAGTACCTCTTCCTAGGTCAAGCCAAACGGGTACACAAAAGAGCTCGACACAACGGACACCCCCCTCGTTGAGCAAGACCGCGGCTTCAAAATCTTCCCCGATATCTCAGCTAACGCCGCACCATGATCGATAGCTTCGGATTGCCTTCCCACACAGCCTCGCGGATCCGCCTGGAGTTGCTATCACAGAACCAGCGACATTCACTATCCTGGAAGACGTCGTTCATTCTTTTCACTCAGGGCACGGATCACACCCCTACTGCACACGAATGCGACTGCACGCAATCGCACGATCCCCTTCCCCCATCGCCAGTAAGCTGAATGCTGAAACCCTAACTACGACACCACTATCATTCCAAAGAGCGGGACCTGAATTCGTTTCGCCTGGTGGCATTACTTTCGGAACCTACGAAATCCACGTCTTGGGCAATCCCGTCGGGGGTCTGATTCACTCACCACGACGAAAATCAATCCGATCGCCGCGATCTCGAGCTCAAAATGCCACCGGAATTCCCAAACAAAATTGTAAGACTGCAGAAAAAGGATGCAGGTCTCGCGGCATTTGGAGTTCTGTTTAGGTCAGATTGTATCATGGATCCCGCGGTGTGCGATAGCGTCGAAATTGCGGACGTTTTCTGGGTTTCGCGATTCATTCCTCTGATTTGATTACACAGAGCTACACTGATGACTTGCCTGGTGCATCATTGCATAAGCAGCTCCATTGACACCACCATCTAAGCTTACAGAATCTCGGAAATCTCGGAAACAGGTAGATGCATCAGCCTGATAGATAGATACTGGCGTGCACATGTGAGGAAGTCAAACATCTACTTTTTGTTTAGATGCAGCTGGAGGCCGGGCCATTTCCCTAGCGGTCGATTGCACTAATTTCAGTCCATAGAATTGTCCAATCACAAGTGAGGATTTCAGGCCTCTTACCCATTGAAATAGCCCAGCCTCTACGTGTAAAGCGTCCCTTAGCTCACACAATTCCCAAGAAAAATTCAAGGAAGGAGTAAGCAAGGATAATAAAACTTCAGTCTTCTCTTGAGTTTGTAAGTTCATAGCACTAATATGGAAGATCACAATATTCTAGATAAGTTCAATATAATTCAGTCTACACTATTTCTCCACTATTTCAAATGTTGTTCTTGCCATCCAACTTTCATCCACATTCATATACTTTCATCAAACTCATCTGCATTGGTTTGAATGGTCTACACTAATTCAAGCACATTCATTGAATATACATCCAAATTAGTAAGAGGGGTCTCACACTAATTGAATTACTTCATGTGGAACATGTTCAAATGTACTTTTCAAAATCATTGTCAAGGGTCTACGGGTCTAAGTATTTACAACTCTTTTAATTGTTACAAAGTTAGATATGTCAAAGTTAGAGATCTCCATATTAATGTAGTAATACCTAAAAGAGCTATGTTCCAATCTTCAACACTTAAAAAATGGTCTTGAGTGAAAACTTTCAAGACTCAAAACCATCACTACTTTTCGAATGCAACTAATGAAAGTTGAGACATTTTGTGCTTCAAGGTTGTCCATTCAAAGTAAGTCTAGATTTAAATTATAGGCTACGTATCCTATACTTTCAAGATTTAAAATTTGTGAAATATTACTAGGGTATCCAAAATTATGAAACCACTTGGATTGCATTTCTCTTGAGTTTGCTAGTAACCTCATCAAAATTATTTTTTTGGTCTAATGAGAAAGTCGGTGGGTCTAAAAGAAGTGTCTCATTTAGGTGCAGTTATGGAGTACCATATTCACAGCTGGGAATCATCCACAGTAAGCTATTCTCTTCACAAGATGAACAATAACTCCTGCAGGTGGCGCACGTTCCATGCGCCTCAAGCACCCTTCAATCTCAAAATCGAGAAAATGCTCAGCGCTTGCACGCAATTGCTTGTGCGGGGTGTGGTGGTCGTCGGCCGAAGCTCGATCTGAAGATGAGTCTGCGTGCCTATAATCCGGCATTTCCTTCTTGTACAATACTGTGCTGGCTTTTCTTTGGGAGTTTCTGGGACGTTTTAGGTGGAATTTCGGCGTCATTTTGAGCTACAGGTTGCGGCGATCGCTCGATCGCTCGATTTCCTTGGAGGTCAGTGAGTCTTAGTTCGGATGGGATTGCCGAGGGCGTGGCTTTCGAAAGCAATGTCACTTAGGGGTGGCGAATTGTCGTTGCTTTTCTTTGAAATAGTTGTGGTCTTGTAGTTAGGGTTTCGGTTTTGAGGCAATCGGTGGTGGATGGAGGGTTGCGATTGCAGGAGGTTGCATTCCTGTCTGGTAGGGTGATTTTCATTCGTGGCGTTTAGTGATATGAATGAAAGGCTTCTATTAGGTCAGCTATCATAGCTGATTTTGTGATTACGACTTAGGGTGGATCCCCGAGGCTGTGTTGGGAGGTGATTTGAATCTAGGCGATGACGGTGCGGCTTCAGCCGAGATTTGAGAAGGGTTTGAAGACGCAGTTGAGCTGGACGGTTGTGTGTGTTGGTTGCGGAGAGGTAGTTAGTCTGCCCGTTTGGCTTGACTTAGGGAGATGTACCTGTGAATTTCCATCAGGAAATCAGCCTTTCTTTATAAGCCAGAACTAGAATACAATTGTTTGAAGCATGGACACGATCGGGCGGTAGAGAGTTCTCATGAATCGCTGCAGTCAGGTGGATTATTCGTTTGGCAGATTGTAGCCTTCATCTTCAGCTATGGCTTTTTTCTCGCAGTTTGGTTTCTTGAGTACACTCTGAACAGCACGAACTGGGAAGAATGAATGGGGCTGTCTATCAGCTTGTTTTGTAGTCATAGCAAGGTCCAGGAATTATCGAATCTCGTGGTAGGGTTTATGGGTTAGGGTTTAGGAAGAAGAGGTGGCGATGATGATGGCGGGGGAGCGCGACAGGGACCGAGGGCCGCGAGGGGACACGAATGCTCCTACATCGTTATGGATAGACTATCTGTTGCTTCCGGAGAAGCTAGACGAGCACCTGGCGGCCCTTGCAGCAGGCAATGTGCTCAGCCCTTCCCCGGGGGAGCTTATCACCGTGTTTTTGGAGCAGGCGCTTCTGAGTCAGAAAACCTCGTCAGGGTACTCCTTGCCTGGCATCGCCAAGGATGTACCCGATGCTTGGACGACCATAACTAAAACAGCTGCACTGCTCTCTGAACGAGCGGCCCGAGTGGCGGTATCAGCAAATCTCTCACTGGAAGAAATCGAGGCCTGTATCAACTCCGCTCAGCATCAGTTTATGCTTTTGAAAGCTCTCGTGAAGCACGACAAACCTCGATTATTGATCCACGAATGCGATCTCAACCGATGGATGCTACGAAATGCCTTGCAATCACATCCACTGGGATCTGCTGCTCCCAACGCATCTCTGTCCGCTGGGCCTCAAGCTGTTGTCTGGACATTGGGCGAAGACGTCCCTGTGGAAGCCCCGGATAATGGATGCTTGTCTGTTTCCGTTTCCAGGAACGGTTCTGTTAGGGGTCCATTAGAGGAGGAAAAGCTTGCAATCGAGTTTCTGGAGAATGTTCTATTGCATAGGGATGGCGTTTGTCCCAAAGGGACGTCTTCTGAGTGCAAGCTGGCCTCTATTGTTTCACAGGACCAGTCGTATGGTGATCTCTCAGTAGGTGCTTTTTTGAGCCAAGGATATTGCTGCCAAATCATGCTGGACGTCGCGGAGGTGCACTTTATGAGAGGAAGAATCCATGTTGCGCATGAGCTCTTCACAAAATGTGCCGAACTGAACCAACGTATCAGTGAGACTGATAAGGCTGATGGGCAATTGAAAAGACTAGATAATGGCGGTTCGATATCATCAGTGCCTATGCAGAGACTTTCGGGATTCATAGTAGCCTGTCGAATGCTTCTGGGATTGCACCCGAAATCTAACGTCAGTGATGGAAGGCAGCGGGATTTGAACGAGATTGAACTCAAATCATCTTCCCTTCTTTCGCTCGGCGAGCTGTCTGTTGCTCAGAAGACGGTCATCGCTTGTGAACGAAGCAGGTACAATTTGAAACAGAATTCTGAAGCAGCTCAAAGAACATCCGAGGATGGTGACTTTACAGTTTCACCGCCATGCAAGAAACTCAAGTCATTTCACGATTCAGAGTATGAGAAGGCGACCAAGACGGAGCTTGTCGCTGGCGTTGACGTTTCGCTGAATCCCATAGCTTCTTTCAAGGAGAAGTTTCTTGAGAGCATGGGTATGAGCGAATCTGCAGATGAAGTATCAAATGCAGGAAGTGAACGGGAATGCGCTCGATTGATTCGGAATGTAGTTGGTGATACTGTCGAAGGTCACTTGAAGAAGGGATATCGTCTCTCCCTAGCAAGGGATTCTGGCATTCCGGTGTCTATAAACTGCAAGCTTGTGGCATGTAACGTCGTCCGAGACATAGTTGAGAGAGCTCCAATGCAGTCATTTCTGCAATCCAGCAATGTGCTTCGTGATAGTGTAAAGGGTGTGCATTTTTTGATGTCTCTCATGGCGGCAGTACAGAAAAGCCTCAACGAATCGACCGTTGCGAATGGTTCTGTACCGAAGCTTCAACTGACTGAGCGGACATACAGTAGACAAGCCTCTGAACGAACATCGACAAGGAGTATCGGTGATAAGAAGAGCTTAAGTACATATATATCTGAATTCGCCACGTACGTGTGTTGCATTTTGGATAGGGTGTGGTGTTGGGAAGCTGCCCTGGAGAACAACCTCATCAACCCTGTAGCCATTCCAAAGCTCTTCTTCTCAGAACTTGGTGTGATGGGAAGCGGAAAGTCCACACAGGAACTTTTGGCTGGTGCGAAGTCGGTAGCCCAAGCATTTGGAAATGAGTTCGAGTTGGAGGTCATGATGTGTGCACTTTTGACTACTGAGGATGTTTGGGAAATCGATAGACTTGTTTCAAAAGTCGACAGAGTCAGTGAGGCGCTTAGGGGGAACGAGAACTTGGATTCCGTGGGGGCACATTCTGAAGTGAAAGCTGGCAACAATGGAACTGGCGTTAGAGTTCAACTTGCATTGGACATCGCCTCTATTTTACGTCGGCGTGCTTTCAATGCTTTGGACACTACCAATCAATTTTCAGTTGCCAGGAAGCTATACGAACTGGCAAAGACGGTACACTCTGGAGATCATGACAGCGTGATGATGCTTTGGCTGTTGGATAAGGTGAGCTTGAAAGAGGGAGCTTCTGTGAGTCTTGAAGGGGTGGAAGACTTTAAGGGGGAGATCTCAATTGATTTAGGCGCACTTGAATACGTCCTTCTCAGTTTGATCGAGAAAGAGCTTTGGAACGACTTATCTGAGCTCTGTGAATGGGGTCTCTCGCTATTGAAGAAAGGAAAGAGTATTAGAGGAGATGAAGGGCAAGGAACCGGCAAGGACATCTGGTGCAGGAGATGCGCCCAGATTCTGAAAGTAGCGACGTCATTGGCAGAGCTAATGCAGCTCTGCTCCGCCTTGCTACAAGCTACCTCAAACATTCACTACACGGAGGATGTGGCTCGCATGAGTTCGAAAGCCTCGCAACTTTTTGAGGAGTTCTTAAGTTTCCTGGCGGGCGGTGATATAGAAGGATCCTCATCAATGGCAGAGGATGGGAGCCAATCTTGGTCAGCAGCACAACAAAACCGAAAACCGCCATTGAACCCCAGTGTTCGGACAGTTCCTCTCATTTCGCAGCTCACGAACTCTCGGGTACTGATGAATCTGGCGAGCTTGACGGCTGGCTGGCTGCACAGGTGCAACATAGCGGGGCTCATACCATGGCCTCTTTCTATGGAGAGGTACGGACCGTTGGCAACAGTCACATCCGGGGCTTCTCTGCCTCCTCCTCTTGGTGCTGGGGGGTTCTCTTCTTTCCCTCTCCGAGTGGCTCCTGAGTTCGGGAGGAACCTTTTCGGCGTGCTCTTGGAGAGGATCGTTGAGCTTCCAGGAGTGGTTGAACGAGACAAGGGAAAAGGACACCGGTGGTTGCAAGGCTTGGCCGATCTTGCGTTCGAAGACGAAGCGTACGTGAAAGCTCTGCAACTTTACCTCCAGGCCGGAGGCATTAAGAGCGCCTTTTATTGTGATCGTTCTTCTGCAATGCCGGAGGAAGTGTTCACCCATTGGGTGCTGCGGAGGATGGTGCAGGGTTGCAGACTCATAGGTGCAACGGTCCAGGCAGCTCTGCTGTGCCAGAAACTGCCCGGTCCTGACCATGAATTGGCTTTTCGAATACTGCAAGAGAATTCGTTGATAGTTGTCCGTGATGCGGTGGCGTACTTTGATTGTGTTTGGGAGGTGCCCTTGCTGGAGCTTCTGGTGCACATGCACGCCAAGGGTGGGGACCACGAGCGTCACTCTGCTCTGATATCGCTGCTGCAACAGCCGGCGCTGAATGCTCACAACCCGCAGTCAGTCAGGGTGGCCCATGTGGCTTCTCTGGAACAACGCTTTCTACAGCGTCTCTGTGGGGAGCTTCTTTGATTGGATGTCAAATTTATTAATTGGTACTGACACGTAGTTAATCCTACGTATTTGGATTAGCCCAGTGTTCATTTATGCATCCAGAAAATGGGAGCAGCAACCTACAGTTGAGGGGAGGCTACTCAAGCGATAGACAATCGCGTCTGCCATCCGAGGGGCAGCGCAAGACAGCTTCTAAGGATACAAGAGACAGAAGTGTCCTAAGTGGTGCGTGCTACTTCCCACTTTGTCATAAATTCATGCATTAAGGTAACCCCAGTTAATTGCCACATTGTAAGCGCTGAGCATTGCTTGTATCATTAGAACACTCAGATTTAAATAATCTTATCAAAGAGGATTCTAACGCACCAAAGAATGCATTGTTTGATTTAATATGCAAGAGTTACGATGGCTCAGAGTAATATTGGTAGTTGATATGACACAAGCTCGGATGTTGAAGTGGTGTGCGCTGTCAAAATGAATATGTGATCATTATGTTAGGGGTGACAATGAGTGGTTATCTTCTCTTGCCCCATATGTACCTATGGTCGATTTTGGGTACACCTATCATCTGCACTTGGAAAGTTCATGGTTATTGATATGGTGTCGATGAAATTATGATACACTGGAATCTTTTTTGAATTGATGACAAAATTCAACGATACTTTAGGGAAGTCTAAGACTCGGAACCATGCTCATATGCTTATTTGGATGCTTTCGTTGTACATGTCTGTATTTGTAGAAATATTTAACTGTTAACATTGTGATGAATGCCAATAGGAACTTGTATGTAGTGAGAAGAAAAGGATTGATGAATCGATTAGATAGTAGGCAGCATCAGTTGCCTTCTAGTCTTCTTCCTTCAATGATCAATGCGATGCATATTTGACTGTGGATTGTTGGATCTTGGTTGATATACTGATATTTTGATCTCAGAGGAATACTGATAGTCTGTTATCTCGGAATGATCAATGCGCAGAAATTAAGGAAGGTCCCTGAACTCAAGATCGGTGCTGGCGTGGAGAAGTCGTGTATCATTTCTTGGAAGCAGTGAATATATTGTAGAATTTTTTATATGTTTAAGTAACACGTATGCCGCTGGTAGACACCATTATTTAGAGGATTTGTAGAAGGCTCTTTCCTTGGGTGGACATGCAATTATCTTTGAACTCTGCAATGTATGCAGACTTGTTCAGTTGGCGAAGGATTATTTGCAACTTTATAAGATACTTGGGGATACTTCAAATATCGCACTGAATCCCATTTTTTGCTGGTTTCTTATAATGTTGTATGAGCTTTGGGCCACAATGGGATGAATAGAGGTCACAATCAAAGCTGTGTGGCACTGATAGAGTAAATTAGTGATCACGATAGGGACCTTCACCATTTGGGGATAAAACTCTTACAAAAGGTGATTGTTTTTATGTAATGAATAGGCCCATTTTAGGAAATAAAGGGCACAAAGTATGTGTAAGTGTATTTGAAAGGTGACTAGGAAGTACATAATTTCTTGTTGGAATTGTCATCTATACATTTGCCAATTTTAGTATGTGTGTTGTGTGATTTGCAAGTTGTAAACCCATGACATTTAGGAGGAATGTGAGTTTGAAGATGCATGTGTCTTAAAGTGAACCTTTCTTGCATTTTGCATTTTGCTTCTCATGTTCAATTTATCTTTAATTTACAAATTGTAAGTGAAGTTAGAAAGTGGGCACCCATTTAGTTAAACTCCCATGTAAAAATGGGAACCACCTTCTAAATTCCATATGTCTTTAATATAATGCCTTCAACTAATGCCCCCTTCCCCCTTTCTATATAGAATACTATATCCTTGTCCTATAAAGGAAAAAGTCAAAAACTATGAATATTTCAAGTGAAGAATATTACCTAATTATACATACACTTAATGTTGATTTTAGAAAGTCTATTGATCTTTTTAGGTTATTTGGGCAAATATTTCACAAATTCTTAACAAATTCTAACTTTCTTACAAGTATATATTTTTTCATCTATTATTGTCTTTCTCTTTTGTAAGTGAATATGTGAGAAAAAAATCTATTTTTTTCATCCATCTAATGAGTGCAACACAACCATTATCCTTCCATGTTGATTTGTTTTCCAATTGTACACAAAGTGTACATTTATTCACAAACTGAAGTCAATGCTTCTAAAAATTAAACTACAAGGTATGGAGATTGTGTTGTGCTCTAGGAATCATGTCACATGGGTATGCAATATATCACCCTAGAAAACCCACTAAGAAAGTTTGAAAGCAACAACCAAGTCAATACTTTTTTGTGCCAAATGAACAACAAAAACAACAATTTTTTGTTTAGTATTTTCCAAGTCAACACCTCCAAATTAACAAAAGAAATCAACACTTTTTTGTCTATTTTTTGTTGATCTAGTCACTATTTTCCTAGTCGTGTATATAGAACCTCATATGAAAGCACTAAGAATAAATAGAATAAATAGACATAATTATAAAGTAGTTCAAAAATTATAAAAAATATTCCTATTATACATAAATGCATTGCTATACTTTAAATAATGAAATAGATTTATGTATGTAATAGGAATATTTTTTATAATTGCTATACTTCAAATAATGCAGGAATATTTGAAGCAAAACTAGTGGATAAAATTATCCCCTCTTGGTTATATCCTTGTATATGTCCCACACAAAATAATTGTAATTGTGATGCTAATCTTTATCCCAACTTTTTATGCCTCCCAAATACAAAATTTGGCAACCCACCACCACTTACCCCAATACAAACATAAAATAGAGGGATATTAGCATGTGAACCTAGGAGCCTAAGCTCCTATGTTATAGGCATACTCTATGTATGGAGATAGGGTATCTGTGTTATACTTGCATGTGTTTAGTGAAATGTTTGTTTGCATATAAGTACCTTTCATGATTATAAGGTACCTATATTATATGCACATATGTTATAAATACCTTCAATGGTTGTAGGATACCTATTTGCACATGGGCTTAAGGCTTGTATACTCACATTTCTAGGCTCATACACTAATGTTATTGATGTGCATATCCCATGTATTGTCCATAATGAAATTTGAGGAAGCGTGCTATTTATTTGTTTGTTTGAGATGATTGAATTTTATCAAATTTAATTTATAGTTTATCATATATATTTTTGTTTATTGTCTATTTATTAATATTGGAAAATTTATACGCAATGTCAATATTGTCTTCATCTTTTTTCTTTTGTTGAAACCTTTATATGGGATATGTTCAAGTCAAAAACAATTATCTTTATGGAAATAGAATGGATTTGAGTATACATTTTCCTATTCTATTAAGGATAGATGGTGTTCTTTAATTAGGATTTTATGCAATTGCATACCAAGGCGGGCAATGTCAATTCTGTTTATGTGTTTTTGTGCTTTGACTTTTGGTATTGTGAATAAAGAAGTACATGATTTGAGCATGTTTACAATTGAGATTAGTATAGCTTTATCTAGATGATTATTTTAGGAAGTGGTGTGTTTTAATTGGTTAAGGATGAGATAGGTGGTATTTAAGTTATTTATGAATATGTAAGCTAGTTCTTGAGGGTATTCTTTAGAGAGCACTTGTGAACACAAAATATTGAAGTTTAAATGAGAATTTTTGTTTTGGTATGAAAGGGTTCATGTTTGCATTTAATTTTCAAAAAACCAATGTGATATGAATGCATATGCTCAATATATGGATTTTAAAAAATGGCTATTGATATTTAAAAGTGGTTACTCATAGGAAACAACATAGATGGTTAATTAAGAAGTAAAGAAATGTCAATGTGAGAATTCCAAGTATAAGTAGGTTGCATATTTTTTTAGTTGGGTGAGCAAACAAGTGTAGTCTAACTTTCCTCAAGTGATCACTTATTTGTAAACATTTTTATATGTGAATAACTTCATATGTGTAATTCTCATATTCCATTCAAGTGATTGTAAATTGTTTTATAATGAATGTACATGTATGTGAAATTATAATCAATGGTGTATGAATGGTGATGCATGAGGTTTGAATATATTCAATTGAAGTATATATGTTATAATTTCTTTGTATTCAAGTATCAATATGTAATAAAATCATTGTGATTTAGGTTTGAGAATGCAAAACAACTTCAATGTAACAACTAATTGTGAATTGATAAAATATTCATGGTTGATAGTTACAAATAGTGAATTGATATGTACTTGAATCATAAATTATATATTTTTTATAGTGAATAAAATATATATTATCAAAATCAAAGCCTATTATTAATAATTGTTATGGTTTGTGTAAATTTTTTAATTATTTGGTAAATAAATCTTTGAAGATGATAAAAACTATGGCCAAGTGGGTGATTGCATTAGAAGTGAGAATGTTCGTGAGTTTGCCTAAAAATTGTAATTTGACTATAAAATGATAGAATTGTTAAGCATTGTTTGATTGTAATAAGAATTTTTTAGTTGTGGACTTGGTTTTAATATGAATCTTATAATTGTCTTAGTTTATTAGTCTAGTTATCTTTTTAAGTAATAATGTGAATGCTTTAGACTAATACACATGAAATAAGCTCACAAGGCAATATGAAAGTGCATGATTTTTCACAATTTAACTTAGTACAAGAAAGCAATTTGTCTAGAAGATCCTTAGCACATAAGAGATATAACTCCCTGTGAAGTAAGTCTTTGATGTTTGTCAATTAAATGAATTGTCATTGTAGTAATTACAACTTCTTTTGTTGATTTAATTACACGTGATTGATAATTATTGAAGTGGAAATTGCACTGTAGTGAAACTAGTGTGAAAATTACTCATAAAGTGAATGTTATATTGTGGAAAAGCTTTAAAGATGATGGTCTAATTGTTCCAGTTTAAACAATTGTCTATAAAATGTGATGAAGTAAGAATACAATATTTATCATCAATTATCTAATTTAAATCCTTTCTACCTTAATTTGACCTTAGTTGCACTCAAACAATAGTCCTATATGACCTTCCCTTCAAAGATCTCCACAAGGTATAAGTTACTTTGACTTTTGTTGGAGTAACTTTTCTTTATTATATAGATGGATAATCAAGAATTGACAATGATATAAAAATTTCAGACTATTCAAAGCTAGAGTACTGAATGTGTGTGATACCTAACAACATTATTTAGCCATGATTTGAAATTTTCATATTGTTATGATTTGGATTTGGATAATTAAAAATGAAGAAGAGTGGAGAAAGGTTACTAAAAGAGAGTAACCATCGATAGAGTAAGTGGGGCTCTCAGGAGATCGGTTGCTTCTGAGCTAGAGATGTGGCAGTTAGGCAATTGGTTTAGCGCCCTCTCTAGCTTCAGGATGCAACAGGATTGAAAGAGAGAATCATGAAGATCGATGTCGGGGGGTTCGATGACAAGCGTAGTGCAGCGACGGAGGTGCTTCTTCAACAAATCGTTTGAGTCCACTACAAGCAATCGATGATCCATTACATCCAAGATAAGATTCTGTACTCAATTTGGATTTGTATGCCTGTTCTACACAGTCATCTGCTTTCCCTTACAGCTCCGACGTGGGAATCAAATCTAAGTGGGGTTGCTTTAGGATTAGGGCTAATTAGGGTTCCGATTGAGTAAACCGGTCTGTTAGTATGGATACCCAGACACGTCGATCGTACGCGGAGTCGGTACATGAGGAGATCGAACACGCCCCTATGGAATCTCGGTTGGAAGGAAGCAATAGAGCGAGAGATGGGGATGGCAGGGGGGACTCCATCGAGCCCGAACTAATAGTAGCGGTGACTAGCATGGGTAGGTACACCAAGATACACTCGATAGTTGCAACTGAAGGGGATACTCTTCCGGAGGGATTCGCCTGTAGCGCAGTGGGATTCTTGATCTGCAATACCGTCTTGGAGGTAAAAGTTGAACAAGAAGTAGTCAAAAAAGAAACAGAGAGACTAAGGAAGCACGTAGTAGTGGCATACTTCGTGGGCAGCCGTCAGGCTCCAACACTGCTATCCCAATGGGTCGCTGTTCTACAACTACAAGTTGGAGAATGGGTGGGGATCGGCAGGGATTTAGGTAAAGGTTTCTTTCAGCTCCTTACGAAGCAGAGTACAACAGTCCAGAAAATCCTCATGCTCACACCTCACCACTCTCACTGGGGGACGTGCATTCTGCAATCATGGACATCAAGATTCGATGCAAATCGGCCTAAAAGTATGAAGGTACCCACATGGGTCACGCTGAAAGGGATATCAGGGGAATTTCTTGGGGTCGCTAAGGAGATTGCAGGCGGGCTAGGGGAACTCTTAGGTAGTGATAAGAGAAATGCCACCTCTCCAAACCAACGTTTCTGCGTGGCCATCCAAGCAGACCAAGGCTAGAAAACTCAGCTCTCTGTCACTAATGAGAGTACTCAAGAGTAAGCAGTGATCGTGGTAGATTACTGCAATCTACCGATCAGGTGCAGGTGGTGTCATTCCATGGAGCACCTAATCAAAGACTGCCTAGGAGCTAAAAAACATGCCAGCAAAAAAACGGAAGGAGCGAACAACAAGTCCACAGGAAAGGAAGCCAAAGTGAGGTAGCCTTGCAGAGGGCGCGGAACAGAGAGGGCGATGCAGGAAATCCCTCTTCCCCCGCCCTCAACACTGAGCAATCACAACCCTACCATTTTG